>WACJ01000425.1:0-184603 GCA_008973525.1 Stenopsyche tienmushanensis | reverse complement strand
CAGCGTCTGTTTTTACTGGTTTTGTCCCCTTTGGCAAAAAATCTATTTCATAGAGCTATTATGCAATCAGGAACTGCAACGTGTAATTGGAGTACTCAGAGTGATCCTGAAAAATGTGCTTTTAAATTGGCTGAAAAATTGGGATTGAAAAGCACACAAAAAGATGAAGTATTAAAGTTTTTACGCAGTCTGCCGGTCAAAGATTTGGTTGTGGCGTCTGCTTTAGATTATAATGCAGATCAGATCATTCTTTAATTTTACTCCAGTCGTTGAAAAAGCATCCAAATGTAAAAGCGTTCATGACCACGACGCCATTAGAAGCATTAAAATCTGGAACGTTTTCTAAAGTGCCTTGTATAATTGGATACAATTCCCAAGAAGGTGTATTATTGATTGCCAAGCAAGTAATGGGAGCCGTTGATTTGACAAAGCTTAAAAGTTTTGATGATTTTGGATTTGATATTGAAATACTGCTACCGGCGTGCTTAAAAACGTTGGATTCGGAAAAGAAATTGGAAATCAAAATAGAATTAAAGAGTTTTACTTTCAAAACACTAACAATGTAGTCGATAACTACATAGACTTGATATCAGATATAACATTTGTGGTGGAGGTAGATAATGTGGCAAAATAAATGAGTTGCACTGTGATAATATATACTATTATAAATTCTCATATAACGGTGGATTGAATATGTATAAAACTTTGGTTAGTTATCCATATACGGGTGCTAGCCATGGTGATGATATCGGATATTTATTTAAGATGTCGACAGAAAAGATAACTGAAATGGTAAATGATCCAAATATGAAAGAACTTCAACGGAATCCATCAGACGACATAACATTAAACGCATGGTTGAATTATGGACCAATTTGCTAAAGTGGGGTGAGCTAAATATTTATAATTATAACTGTAATATAAATTAAATGTATAATATGTCGATCAGCATATAAATGCATCTTTCTATATCATTTAATGATAGCGTCTGATACTTGAACGTTAAGATTGCATTACTTTTTTAGCACAAATCCGTCATAAACATATATTTTTTAACGCTATTTAATAATATTTTATATACAAAGATTGACGATACATTTTTAATTATATAAAATTGCATCTAAACTAATAATGTACAACTATCAATTTGTGTTCATTTAACTTTTTCTGATCGTCAAGCTTTTAAGTCTACCTTCAATACAATAATATAATATTTATACTTCTATTACTTTCATTTAATAGAATATTTATAAACTTAATACAAAAATGTTTTGATTTTAGTCTTCCAACATTGAGATACAATGATTTAATTACAACAAAATGGGAGCCAATGACGAAAGACGACGTGAAGTGCTTGGATATTGGTGACAATATGAAAATAATTAAAGATCCCTTCAATGACAGAATTAAGCTTTGGAATGATATATTCGAAAGTCTAAAAATTAATAGATCATAATTCAATCCATGAATTTAATTGAAGTACAATACTTAACGATCATTATTAATGTGTGAAATTAATTATACTTGCATTTTAAAAGATGTAATAATCTTTATTGTTACATTTCCATTGTAATTTGTCCATTATATTTAAATCATGGCTATAAATTGTTATTGAACGTTAAGACTTTATTACAGATCAAATCGTTTCAACGTCTTTAAATTTATAATTTGATTTCAAGAATCTGCTTTATAATAAGCACATGAATTTCTATGAATGTGTATTAATATAAATTTATTGTGACATTGTTAGCATCAAAAACAATGAGATATTTATGACGACCGAAAGGAATTTAATGGAACAATTTTAATATGATGGAATAACTTTTTAAAGTACAGTGTAGATCTTAGAATTTGACCATAAATGTACCGCAGTCCAACAGTAAATTCATTTGAAAATGATCAATGTAATGCGTTTAATAAAATCAATTGTATTAGTTATAAATACAAATCTTTATATTGGACAAATACCACGTTTTAAATCATGAATTAAATTAAATTGAGCTAAATTTATCTTTTTTAACGACGATCAATAGCTCAAATCAATTTGCAATTACAGATGAGATGTTATATTAAGTGAATGTATCATAAAATCTTAGCATCAACAAATTTAGTTATAAATTTGAACTTTGTCCAATAAATTAATAAATCAATTTTTGACCGTGTGAAAAAATATTATGGGTTTTTGTGTAGCAATTTTGGTGAAACCTTTTTTGTTGTTGATAAAACCAGATTTTCCTCCTTTATTTATTGTGAATTTCTTCCTTATATCGATTCTCATTAAAGCCACAATTATAGAATTGAAATGATCAAAACGTTGTGAGCTATTTACTAGCGCCTCCAGCGGCGAAATTATAATTATATTTGAGCCCAATGGAAATATTGAAAGCCAAAAATTTTAAATTGAATCTCATTTGATAAAATCATTTCGTTTATGACTAATTTAATCCCGTATGGAATAAGTATTGATATTGATTTTATCCACGGGCATCTATTTGCAATGGAGAAAAATATTACATTGGAAAATCGCTTAGCAGAGATGTAAACCACTTGTTGATATTTTGATAAAAAAATATGCTTTTAATATTTATGCATCTGCTTATTTTTGATGGTTTCATCATCATAAATGTTTATCATTTAAAAAATATGATTCATTTGCCTTAATGTATTTAATTGGAGTTGTTTAAATAAAATTATCAACAGGTGTGCTCTAAAATATGCTGAAAATTTAGCAAATGTTCAAACCAAATGTCTTGTATTGATTATGAATTAATTGCATATTTTGGTTTGCTAATTCGTGGATTTGGAAATATTGTTACAACAATGATGCTTAATTTATTGGGTTTATAAATGTTTAATTGCCATCGAAAATATTATGGAATAATTGTTCAAATATTTATCACTAGATGCTAGCAGTAATAAAGGTTTTCCCGCCAGGCATCGCTGGAGTGAAAATTGGGAAATGTGGCAGGAAATTGTCTGTATAAGTTCCGGGACGCGATTTTCTCCGGTTAGTCTCTAAGGGAGCTTTGGGGAGTAAGCAACCTCTTTTAGGGTCCGGACCCTATTTCAAGGCTCCATTATCTATTTAATCGCCCTGGTGAATTTCGGTGTAATTGATTCGCGAAAACGATTCTGTGGCTATACGTCGAGCAGTTTCCATTTTACATTAGTATTTTTTCGGCTGAAACTTGTTGATAAAGCCTACTTTCTGAGGATGATTGGTGAGTTGTTTCTTATTTTTCGAATCATGACTGTTAAAGCAGAAACGCGAATTTCGATTTGATACGCACAAAATGAAAATTTCCATCGTTTTCATACACAATGGCGCGAGAAAAAATTGATATTAATGAAAAAATACTTCAAATTTATAACAAATAAATGCACGTGTCAATCCTTTAATTTTTTGATGTGCTAAAAAATATAAATGCAATATAAATTGGGCGCGGTCTCTTTCGCTGTTTAATAATTCGTCCTTTTCTTCGTTTCTTTTCGTTATCTTTCGAATACGTTATGATGAGAAATTCATCAAGGATGAATCCATCAATCAATTTTCAATTTATAAAAAGATACAGATTGATAGATACAACCTTTTAAGTTATAATATTCATCGGAGCTTCTGGAAAGATTGAATTTTTCATCGACAAAAGCAAATTTATCCCAAATCAATATTTGAATAGTTTTCTATTAAATCATAAAATCGTTTCGCGATGATAGCATATGAATAATTTTATATTATATGACGTACAGTTGCGAGACACGGAGAATCAACGCTGATCGTGTAATTAAATGCATGATTTTTTGGCAGGATAAAAGATGGACAAAGGCTTCAATGGAATGAATAAATTATATTTTTTACACGCCTTTACAAGCCAAAATTTTAAACAGTCGTGAAACTATTATTTTATCAAAGAAGCTGAATTTAAATAGAAAATGAATCCGCAATGGAAATGAATTTAAATTTATTCAGCTTTCGATTAGCATTCTTTTAAAACGAGAAACAAAGCATTCAAATGGGAAGCTCTTTTTGCGCGAATTTATAAAAATATATTCAGCATTTTCAGCAAATTCCAGATGTTCATTTACGCGATTCAATGTGCGGAATACAGGGAATTAATCCATCAAATTTTCCAATCAATGAACAAATCCACCGCGTAAAAAAAGGATTTAAACGATTCAATTCCATTTTTACCCATCGGCGTGTGACTGCTGTGTCCGTCAAAGCGTCAAAAAAGAATTCCGAGTATTAATATTGGAATTTTATCGAGGCTTATCAAATCATGGATCCATTCGATGGAAGCTCTTCAGATCGCGAATAGGAAATGCATACGATCAAAGTATCGTTTTGTTCGACATATAATACTTGTTCGTTTTAACGTTTTTTCTCCAACTCCATAAAATAAAGTGGTTTTTAAAAGCTCCATGGAAGAGTATTAGGGACAAAATTTGAAGTAGATTCAATGTAGCAAAAAGATCGAAACGCATGGGGATGGGGAAGCAATTCTGTCGGTTCCATACATTTAACTTTAACAGCTTTTGATCCAATTTTGCACGAAGCGCTAGTTGATGATGATAACGATATCATAAAACGTGAACGGTATGTTATTTGCCGTTGAGGCGGCGCAGAATAGCAAAGTAACGACAATTCGGAGTCCACTTTTTGGACAGAGTGCTCATATGGAACCATCATCGGGGGAGGATGGATGGGGGTGAGAAGCTCCGGAAGGAATTCGAGAGGACTTCTTCCCCTTTATGTTACCTACACGCCGGGGTTGGTTTTAAATAACAACGCCTTGTTCTTTTTGGACCTAACGAGCGAGTACTACGTGGATGATGACAACAAAGAAGTTGATTAAAATTCTGCTCGCGCAGCTGGATTCAAGGCTTGCGAGGACTTAACGCAAAAGTCGAGATTGTTTTAAATATACTGCTTTCTATGGTTAGAGCTCTTGAATTTTTTTTGCCCACAATTATGTGGCTTTTCTTTAAATTTAGAAGTGATTTATTGTAAAGGGAATCTTGAGGGGTGTGACAAGAAATTAAAGTATATTTGGCGTAAAATTAAAAGCTATACGAGCACATAAATCTTTGAAAAATTGATAAAAACAATATTCATATCGTTATATGACGTGAAGATATTGTAATGTATACGAGGTTGTAGTTTTCATCTTCAGTACCGTAATCAAAGTTCTTGCCCAAAAAGTCGTTTATTCATTTTCTGCGGCTTCTTCAGCGACCCGAAAGTGAACGAACCCGCGTGGAGGCCGTTTACCTTGAAGCACACTGCGAAGCTGGGAGGCTTCCCAGAGGCGCGTCAACTCAAAGACCTCCATACATATGAAAGAAGATGAAAATATTGCAATACTACTCAATTGAATAAATAAATCTAAAAATTTAATTTAAAATTTCTAATATATAAAAATTAATTGGGTTTTGTTCGTTCGACATGCGCTGCCATACCGTCCATCAAATTGCAATAAAACTTCGTCCACTTATTGGCAAAGATTCCGCAAGCAACATAAGCATAGTCTTATATTAAAAAAATCAATGTTTGTTTGTTCGTATTTAATGCGCTGCCATACCGTTCATTCGATTGCGATAAAACTTTGCCAACTTATTGTTTGCACTTTCTCAAATAATATAGGCATAGTATAATTAACTTACAGTAGATCTTATATACAAAAATCAATGTTTGTATGTTTGTTCATATTTATAATAAAACCAACAAACGATATTTTTAGAATTATTACTTCCGTGGCGGCAACGCGCTGGGTATCGGCTAGTTTTATATAATTATGATTATCAACGAGCTCTTGGTTCAATATGACATTTAAAAAAATACTAATCGTCGTATTTCTTTTTTTTAAATGAATTTTCCATCATATTAGGAGGACCCGAAAGTATTCGAAATTTTAGTAAAAATTGTTCAAATTTATTAATAACAAAGCTTTTAAATACAAAATGATAAAATATAATTATCTATGTTATATAATACATCTTTTCAACGTTTTTGGCAGTCCTTTGATGTATTTTTTATAAAAAAAAATCCGGCTTAGATGCGTAACAAGATTTTAAATGCATTTTCATTTCCGCCGGGAAAGATTCGGTGAATAAGAAGGATGTGGAAATACTTCCCAGTTTAATTCCCGTATTTTATCCGGAAGTTTGGAAACAATGGCGTAAACTACTAATTGGCGAGATTAGGTAACGTCTAAGTGTAGTAACTGTCTAATCTATGTATACAAATATACAGTATTATATGTTTTTCAAATTGTTATATTAACCTTTTCCTGCCGGTGTTGTATTTACTACACCTCGACTCTAATAATGGGAATATCGATATGAAATATAATAGATACATTTTTTATTGTATCCTATTTTTTTTTGCATATCTGAAGCTAAAAGATACTAACCACTAAGCGGTGGGAATTTAGTAATTTGACTTAATAGAAATAATGTTACTTTCATGTTTTCGGTAGTGTTTGTGTAAGAATAAATGTCATCAGAAACTTCATCAACTTAGGTAATTATTAAATGTTCAAAATATTTATTAGGCATGTTTTTTACAAAGTGAATAGCATAGAATTTCTATATTCGGATAGTCCAATTAAAATATTCAAAGCGAAATGTCAAAAGCAGTCGAAATAGCTGAAGAATTTTCAAGCAGAGAAAATTCCTTTCACATCGTAGCTTACAATACGTCTGAGTAAACAAAAGCAAATGCTGAACCATTTTTTTTCCTACGTAATGCTTTAAAAATGGAAGAAAACCTACACACATTCAACGTGCACTATGAAAATACAATCTGAAATGTCCTTTCAATCATCTTTATCAAAGTACATTATCGACCGTTCAACCCCCGAGCCCTCTTTAAGCACAAGCGTCTAATAAATTTTCACAATGCACATAAAGATACTGAAATATCGTTTTGTATATTGTGTAAATATCAAAAACATAAATTCGACTTTAATGTACTCATATACAGTGGCGGCACGTGCTCACAATAACGACAACCGTGCGAGATGAATTCCAAATTCATTCAATCATTTATTATTTGCCAAGTGCGTCTCGGGGGCTAATAACTCAGATTGGGGGAAATTGAAAGAGGGCTGATGATATTAGCAAATACACAGTGGAAAAGTCATTTCATCCAGTGAATAAGCGGTAGCATTGTGAAAGCCGTAGCGTTGAAAACGTTAATAACGCGGAAACGCGGGTCCGGATCATAACGTGTTAATATCGCACACAATGTAAAAATAACATTTTTAAACCTCATTCGGGATTTAATATCAATACGTGATCAATGATATAAACACTGGGATCGTGAGCTAATATTATAATTCTGTCTGCCTGAATGAAAATCTATTTAAATACTTTTCAGAGTGATCGTGCATATTTCAACATCCAGGCCAATATTAAATGGCAAGCCTATAGAGATATTGCATTTTTTACTTGAAATTGGTCATTCAGCTTAATTCGGCTGTCATTTTCAGGAAAGTTATTCGAGGTCGTTTCGGGACGCTTTATAAACACGGAATAAAATATTAAATGACGTCGCATGCATCCCAGCAAAATGGTGGGTATCTCCTTTACCCACGCTTCAACATATCTTCTAGATAGAAGATTCCATCCAGGATAGGTCAGCATCTTGACGACCCGTCGTATCTGACACCAGTGTAACGTGAACAACTTTGGTCGTGGGAAGAGTATATTTTCCCATGGTCAAGGCTATCTAGAAGTCTACTGCAAGACGGAGAACAGTGCATGCGTCAAAGTCTATATAGATGTCATGGGGGGGGGGGGGGGGGTGGTTGGACAATCCTATATCCGTGGGTGACAATCGAACCCCTGGGATGTAAAGTAAAGGTGAGCGAAAGCAGGCTCGTCGGTATGCTCATCAAACGCTGCTAGGGTAGCCCAACTGATATAAGTTGGATATGCAGCTTACACTGTGCTGCGCACCCATAAAGTGGAATGTAGAACTGCCGATTAAAGAAGGAGCAGGAGGACTCTATACAAAAAGCGACACCACCATTTCCAACAGCCTATTGCCTATATGAGAGAACGGCTTTCGAGTACACGTAGGCAGAGCCGTAACTAGGGTATTAAACGCCCGTGACAACTCTACTAACAAGTAACTTAACATCCCCCCCCCCCCCAGCCCTCCCAAAATCTAATTTATTTTTTACAGTTAACTAATACTATTATAAATGCAATATATTAATTTATAATGTTTGATTTAAAATAATATACAAAGATAGTCCCAAAAGTACCCGATTTAATGTATAAATGGCGGTTGCTGTCGTAAAAAATACAATGATAGAAAGTGTCTAGACATTACGTTGCCTCCATGATCGTACAGATCATAGAAAATGCCGCAAAAAGCCCCTAAAAGAGGACGGAGTGGCCGTAGGGTTTGTATGCTCAATCGGTCCGTTTTTCGGACCGCTGATATAACGAATGAGCGGCTCACGATCGGATTGCATACTTGAACATAACGTTAATGCAGTAAAGAGGTATTAGACAACTTAACATATATTATTAAAATGGACAGAGTCAATCAGCGTTGGTTCATGTAAAGTAGAATGGTTGAGTAAAATAAAACCATGCGCAACTCTCGACCGGGTCGGTATTCTGCGTATTGTGCCCGTGGCGGGCGCCTGCTTTGCCACGCCCTAGTTACGGCCCTGCATGTAGGCTTTTTTTCTTGTAGGAGGGGAATCTTACATAAGACACCCTGGGGTTAATGGACCCCCGGGTAGTGTCAGATTATTACTGACTAAACCCCCTCCCTTGTCCGTCTTTGTCCCTCCGATATTGTTTATCACATCAGGGAGACAGGTAGTCTGACCATATTTATAGCCCTATTCTAGTGTTGGAGAGCCACTCTGCAACTCTCTCTATCACTGCCCTCTTTAACGGTCAGAATTTGTTCTACATATTTCCGACAAAGGTCTCAGTTTTCTTTACTCAACATCATGCTATGGATCATGTTCTCGATTTTGAGTCACCTGCTTAGCAGTGGTGATATGACATAGTTGCCTCATTGCATAAGAGTACATAGTCTGAAACCGGTCTTCCTGTAGGAACCTCACCTTTTTTGGCGGGCGCGGAGTGAAAGGGATGGTCGCTTAGAAGCTCTGTGAGTAGTGTTTCTCGGAGGATCAAAGTGCGATGTAAGACATTTCTATATGGCTAGTCCTTGGGGACTCAGAACAGACCCCATAGCAACCCAGGGCATGGATTATGTCTTAAAGAATTCGATTATACATTGTAAGTCGCTGTCTGTTCGATCTCAACTTGTTATATTTGACATTGCATTCGTAGAGAGACAGAAAGATGTCGCTTTTAATCTGGCGAATTGTATCTGGACAAAAAAACAATTGCTTTGGGTTGGGTTGCTATTTCGCTCAACAATACATATTTTATTTAATCCTAAATTTAGTGGGTTATTATCGATGGTTTGAAGGTTGCAATATATTGAAGTTCGTAGCACTTGGTTGTTATTTTGACATTGAAACCTTTGAGCAGTCAAATAGGTTGAAACTTATGCAAGAATATTAAAATATCCAGACGCTTCGTATTCAGATAAGTACAACCTTTCGTCTCAACAGAAAATAATCCAATTATGAACTAAGCTATTATTTTGTTATATTTATGTAAATCTACGTTTTTCATGATGAAGATATAGTTAAAGACCAATCTCTCATACTCTCGAATGTTTATCATCATAATTGCATTTGGATGAGAGCTACGAAGTTCTACTCAAAGATTAAATCAACGATGAATATATTCGTTTAAGAGATTAGCATCTAATGCTCGACTTCGATTGAATAAAATTGATTTAAATTATACTCGTTGCCTTGTTCTGAGATACTTTAGTTAAAACTCCGTCGACCTGTTGGCAATAGTTATGAAAAACTGGGTCGTTCCCTGGGGGTTAACACGCTTTTGGCTCTTCGTTCATTATTATTCAACTCTAGCATTGAAAACGTTTGTGAAATCACTTAAAAAATTCAATCACTCTCGGCGATAAGAAGCTTTTGAATACGCTTGACAAATCACTTAACGACGTTCTTAGGAATATATTAGTCCAAAAACCATCAAATATCAGCACTTAGCGATTTGCAGTGACATTTTACAACACCATTCCATCTAGCTAATACTCCGAAAAGCTCGCAGTCGTTCTCCTTAAATACATAGTTGTCAATAGTGGTATGTACCTAAGCGAGTAAGTGCAAAGTTGGTGGAATTCTCGCAAGGCGACTAACCCCGGGGAGGAAGGCTGCTGAGCTAACGGAAGACTCCAAGTTGGGGTAGGAGGCTTTTAGGGTGTGAGCTAACGATCATTTCCTCTCGAAACTCGTATGTCTCTCTCGTGGCGTCGTTATCATCGATTTTCTATATAAAATGTAACACTATACTTCACGCCTTTAATAACCCTCACGTGCTGTGGCGACAGACTACTTCTGATTGTGTCTTAGGAGTGATTCAAATAAAAGGAACAACAAAATACTCCAGAAATTATACCTGGGGGCCTTGTTGGCGCGGATTGCTGTCTGGAGCTAGTTCAGGCTCATTCCTCCAGACAAAATGTAATTATATCATCAATTACGTTTTCTGCCTTGCTTCGCAGTTGATATTTTTAAGTGCCTAATACTTTAATACGCAAATATTCAAAAGCAATGTACGATGATTTGATACATTTTTTATAGCATTAAGATTTGACTTAAATTTAATTTTAGAGCATATCAGATGAAGGTTCGGAATTTTAAATCATCATTATTATTATTTAATATTCCTCGATTTTTCCCCCCCAAATATAGCTTATTATCCTCAGAATTGTTATAAGATATTTTACATTTTTCATTAAGCTTTTCGTTAGTCAATAAATTTTATTTAACATCCCGAGAGAGTTTGGGGAAATTTATCTCAATTAACGTGGTAAATAAATTCCACAAAACGATGTAAAAATATATATTCGTATGAATCATATTTCTCCTTTTTCTTGGTAATTAATGATTCAAACTCAACTGCGAGAGGATGGAGAGTGTTACAGCCTTGAGAAACGGAGGATGGTTTTCTTTCCGTCTGTCTCACCGGATATCTCGCAGCTGTGTCATAAGTTTCAAATTGATATCTATACATTCTTCATATCTTTTATTCGAATTTAAAGTGACAGAACTACAAAAATCATTACAATATTAATCCGAATAATCGTTTGCATCAAGGGGACTTCACTCATTGGCTATAAAATGAGATATTATTATAAATATTTAACTATATTCAAATTTTAAATCAATATGCAAAATATTCCTTGAAATCACTTTTATCATGGTTTTATATTATAATAAAATATAAATTACGACATGGATGAAAATTGAGTTCCAAGAATATTAAGCAAACTGCAATGCATTAATGCAGGCATGCATTAATGCACGCCCGAAGTGCACCTACCGTCATTATGCAAAGTAACAGATATGAAATATTTCATAAGGTCGCAAATATCAAACCATAGGTCAACTGTTATTAAACATAAATTATACCTAAGCATTCCGAGCATATCTATGAGATTATTGTAAATCTACAAAGGAAGGGACTAGTATTATTACAATTGTCCCCGAAGTACGGAGTTGTATCTAACTTCAACTTGTTAAGCAAGCTATTATATAATTCATTGTTGAAATTGCTAGCGAATTGATTTCAACAACATGGAAAGCGAAGATAAACGGCCAAATTATATAAATATTGATTTATTCAATTTTTATGCGAAGTAACGTTTTGTGCAAATTTGAGCTTGCTATTATAGTTGCTTCTTAACCCTTTTATTAGTGATTTAATCGTCCATACAAATCCAATTTTCTCTCAGGACCGCGCAGCGTGAGTCAATCTTGTATATCAATAAATGAACCCCAACACTATTGATAGCACACAATGTTCGTTAATTTCTTAGCGTAAAGATAAACTAATACACATGTGTTTTTAGTTTTGGTTACAAGTGGACGCATTTATTGAAGCTTGAAATCGATAAATTTGGGTTATTGTAATCGATCGATATAATCGTACGATGTATGTAAACGAATTCGTTCGCAGCATATGCGAGATTCCTCATCAACGGATTATGATGCCATATCCGCTATTGGATTTTTTTTTCATTCTATTTGAATATATTTTTAGGTAGAAATTGATCTAGAAGTGACATATGAAATTATGAGTATTTTAAAATTAAATTGATCAACTATTTCAAACCAGTCTGCCATTGCTTGAAACGCGAATAATATTGAAATCTAACTTCTAATTTTAGATAGAAATCTGATAGAAGCGATAGAAATGAAACTTCTTAGCTTCTAGGAAAAGTTGATTTTATCCGTTGTTTTTTTCTACTTTTAAGCCAAATTTTTAGCTAAAAGATGAAGTTAAGTGTTGTGCAATATATAATAAAATGGGCAAGCTACTGTTCTTGTGATTGTTTTTTGCTATGTATAAACACACACATGGACACGGAGAACAGTAGCGGCTCGTAGATAATATTAATGGGGATGCTAGCTGGAAGCACGATAATAATCTAATTATATACTTTATCACAATCAAATATATGACGGTTTTTAAGTACAACACATGCTATCTTCCAACAAAACGCTAAGGTCGGCACTGCCGGATTAACAGTACTCTTTCCAAAACCTCTCACAACAGTCAGATATCACGCCGCTGGAACTGTGAAGCGCACAGTTCCATAAAAATATTTTTGTCTTTTTTCCACAAACATTGGGATGGTTGGAAAACCAATTAAAGAAAAAATATTAATTATATTAAATTTTATCGATAATATCAAGTGGATATAAGCACACATTATTTAGTAATTTTAGCGCCATTTTAGCCACAGTTTTCTATCAACAACTCATCGAATTTTGGATATATTCAGAGGACAAATGTTTCATAATTCTATACAGAATCCATAATATAAATTTAAACTTATAATATAAAACAAGCATTGAATATGTTTATACATACGTTACATTCAAATTAATATGTGCCTTCAAAATCGCGACCCGGACAAATTCTCGCTTTTGCATGGCCACTCGCTGCTTCTAATTCGCGATTGTCTTTTTTATTCAATTACATGCGCTTTTTTCTATCGACAATCTCTTGAATGGAAGATGAATGCGTTTAAATAATGTAATGTGGTCGATTATGTAATAAGCAGATGATAAAAGCATTTTATAAATATAATGCGACACGTTATAGTTGCATGGCGAATTTTGCGAATTTTCTACGAGCATATCCAAACAAAGGCTTGCAGTTCCATTTCGTATTTTGCATATTATCAAAAGCGTAGATTGAGCCTGGAGGGCTATAAATTGCATTATGGAGCTTCGTCATTTACGTGATGTAAAAGCTTTTAGCGCACTTTATCAAGCTTTCGATACGTTTTTCAGTTGAAAAAGTGCAATTTATTGTAAATGCAAAGGCCATAGTTCATTTTTAAGCATGAAAAGGTTTCATTTGAACAAATTTACATGATATTATGGGGGAAATTTTGATGAAATTTAATTACGGGAAGCGAGGAAACGCTTCATGAAAAATGTATTCACACGGCGGATATGCGCAAAGTAATCTAAAGCGTTATTGAATATTTAAACGTTTATCGTCGTTAACTAAATTGCTCATTGCGTACGTTTTACATTATATTTACTAGTTTATGTTTAATGGTTAATAATACTTTAACGGCGGAAGCCATATTTTACGTATGTGCGCTGGAATACGCAAGATATACTAATATTTACCGCTTAAAAATGATACATATAAAAATCTAGCTGTGAAAAGCCATCATCAGGACTCAACATATATTTCGAGGACGTATATATACGTCCTAACCAATTACGATGCAGTTTACGTTGGACGTATATATACGTCCCGCCCACTTAACAAATTAAGGATCAGTCATGTGATGTCGCCAATACATTTTTAATTTAATTGTGTACTTATTCCTTTTATTTAATAGTATTAAAAAAAATCTGGCCAGTTAAATGATTCAATGCATCACATATCTTGCTAATGATTGCAGAGTCTTATATGAATGCTTTTGTAGCGTGGGCGATTTACCATCCCTACGCAGTAGCGCTGTTAATCTGAGCAGATTTATTTCGCCAGATTAACAGCGACATCTTCCGTCTCTCTTCAGGCGCAATGTGTTATTTTAACAGCGCCATCTCTTGTGGCCTTACAGAGAAATTGTACCTGCATACCAACCGATCGCTTCTTGCGCGTGCACCATTGCTGTTTGGGTAGTGACGCTGAGGCGGGAGTCGGAGGAGCTGTCGATTAGCCTTGGCTGCGGGAGGTTGTCCCTCCTGCAGCCAGATCTTTCTATCTCTCTCTCGTGTGGAATAAATAGTTATTTAGAGAAAAGTCTTTAATTAATAAATAGTGTTGATGGTAGATAACATATCAAAGATATCTAGTCAATGTTTTGAAGATGTAATTTTAAATGGGATGATATTGCAAACCGATTGTCTCAAATGAGTGCTAATAAAACCAAATGTATGCATTATACGTCGGGAATGGAACTTGTTTTCCCATTGAACTGATGTAAATTTAAATCAACTTCATAGTTTAGAGTTAAATACAGCTCTGAAGTCGTAAGTGCTTTTCCCTTGAGCTATTTTCAATATAAATTTTCCAGCTTAGAGCCAGACAAGTAAATGCTTCCCATTCGAAGACGTCGGTATCTCGACTGCATTAAATTTAACGATCAAGCCACATTTGTTGGGACGGAAGTAGCGATCAAAAATCCCCTCGATGGGTCGCAATTTAAGGAAAATCTTTCTAGATACCCTCCTGTCGTCCTTTGTCCTATCCTCGGCAAATGGAGACATCTATTTTTAATTGACGAAGTACCTTAATGGTCGATTGCCTCGAAGATTTTATGCTCGGCGCATCCTTTAGCGTTGAACCTTAAAGTGCTTTCAATTTGAATACATTTGAGATATTATCATATTTAACGGAAAAAAAATAAAATAAAATGGCTTTTGTTGGAGAGAAGATGCAATATTTTATATCGATGATTAATATGCAATGTTTAATAATATGCAGAATTGATTTTAAAAATTTAAATTGGCGAAGATACCCACCCTATTGCTGTATTAAACTACCCTAAAAATAATATCTGCTTGATTTGTTTGAGATTTTGATGATTATCATATTATAGGCATATAAGAGTGGTTAATGCTTTTTATACGAGGCATATCCCGAAAGTAAGTGTACTGTGATAATAATGGGCCGTGGTTTTTTGTTTATTAAGAGTTGGCCATATTGAGTGGTAGAAGGAGATTTCTTGACAAAAACGAACCTAATAAGAATACGGCAATATGTAAATTCACGCTGTAGTGTCCAATTGCGTGAAAGATGTCTTTCTGATGATTTTCTGAGCTCTATTGTGACTGGACATAAAAAGTAGGTGGCTCATTACACGTCTGAGTCAAAAAGACAGGCGCTAAAAGTGGTGTCACACCAATTCTCCATCTGCCATAAATTCAAAACCACAATTTCCTGAACGAGCAGATGCAGAAAGAGGTTCTGAAGTGAAGGAAGGAACTGGCCGGAGAGTTCTTCGAGGAGGGCATAAAGAAACTTGTGCCATGGCTCATCAGATGCATTGAACGGGATGGCAATTATGTTGAAAAATCGTTAACAAGTGTATCAATAATATCCTGTTTTTTTTTCAAATACACTTTTTTTTAAAAAAAAATATAAAATATCAGTACACTTACTTTCAGGATATTTCCAGTAATACATTTTTAATGGTTTTATTTTAAATTTAAAAAAAATGCAAGACCCTCATGTTAATCATAATCAAAAGCTTTTTAAATGTCCAAGAACATGGGATTAAAAATCATTTGTATTCTTTGAGGAATTTTGAAAAATTGCTTGTATTGAACGTATGCTGAAAATACTAATTTCGAGAATCTATTTGTTTTTTGGTCTGGGACCAATTCGGACCCTCGATGTGCGCGGCTTCCTATTATGGTTTCACTATTACGCGGCATCAAGGCAGAGAATGGCCATGTTTTATCATGTGTTTCATTCACAATTTTGCATAAAAGCGAAACCATTTCCAGAGATAAGAATGAATTTCTCGAATCCCTTGAATTACGCGGTGGGTCATCAAAAGCTTTTAATCCTTAAAAGCATTTGAGAATGTATTAATCGTACTATGCGAAGGTTATTTATAACACTCACTCAATAAGTTCGTAGGATTTTTATCACTTTAACCGTTTCATTTCATCATTTGGGGTCATTTTTTGGTGATAATCCGCAACTTTTTTTAATTTTTGAGAGTACCCACGTAAAAATGAAATTCAGTAGTATGTGATTTAAAAAATATATTTCATTAGCCTTATTCACAACTATTGATATTAACAAAAATAGTCTATCAAAGGTGTTATGGCCGTTTATTAAGCCAATAAAGCTAATGAGCGATTGTATTGTAAATGTCGTCGTGTCGTCGTGACATAGATTTTGCTATGTAAAATGACTAAAAGTTACGTTCTTAATATTATAAAATGTTTACTTTGCTTAAAACTTTTGGATTAAATGATGTTTTGAATTAAAATATAACGAAATGATATTAAATTTTCCCCCAGACATAGAAGGCTTAAATCCACATTAAAATTGTACGAAATAATCTGAATATAAATTTAGATTAGTACCCAAAATCTCAGATATCCGAGCAGAGTTCGCCGACGAAGGCATCGCGATGCGGAAGCAGATTAAAATGGAAAAAATCGGTTTGCTCTCATTTTCAACGGTGTCCCTGTTTGTCTCCCGTTTTCCAATAATTCGCAGAGGATATTTTTTCTGCCAGTACATTTTTGGCGGAAGGGATCATTCCGACTTTGACTAATTTGAATATCAAAAGGTTGCCAATTTTGTCAATGGAAAGTTTTGTGTGCGGAAAATAAAGTTTGGGTAAAGGCCATCCGAAGTGCTTTCAATAAACTCCCTCCTCCCAAGAAGGGCGACATTTCGTCTCGACCGATAAAAAGATATGGCCGGCATTGCAAGGGCTAGGTGGTATTAAAGAGGTTAGCTCTAATTTTATATTTTCTTTTTAAACGGGAAATTCTCACTTTTTATGGGAAAATTTATATTCCTCCCAGTGGCAGTCGAATTAATCAAGCTTCGCTCTCATGAACGACGTGGAAGATTAAATGTTTGTTTTGTAAAACTGTTTTTGCTCGGAGACATATTTGTGCTTGCTTCTTTCTACATTTTTTTTTGCTCCAGAGCCTTCGCGTAGACGGACATGTCCTACTTTTTTATGGTCCACTTTCCTCGGAGATGATAAGGTAATTTTGTCAAAGAAATTTATACATGAAGTCCTTGCGAAAAGAGTGTACCTACAGTAAACATTTTAGATGTACCCATTGACATAAAAACTCTCACTACTTAATTACAGTACTAAAAGAACTCACACAGTACAAAAAACAGTATTACAAGCAAGCTAAAAATATGCCAAAAATGTATCGCATTTCGATTCGTTCAGTTTTATAAATACCGTATACGAAATATACTTATTTATGAATATTAGAGTTCTGCAAAAAAAAACGATTACGTGTTTTTAAAAAAATATATATTTTAGAGTTCACTACCATAAGTCGAAGATTCAGAAAAAAACTTAACGTTGTTTGGCCACTTAGCTATGAATCTGACTTATTGATTCTGATGTGTTTATTACTGTATTTTGAAGTGGGATAGCATGCAGAAAGGCACTATTTTACTACAATCAATCTTACTCCCCTTCCCCCCTTTCAAAATTCTTTCCTGCGGGTATATATTGAGATTTAGCCCTGCCTTACACTTCAGTTATTAACGAGAGCACAAGGTTTTGTTTCTCCAATTATACGTAATTAAGCAGTGGCAGAAGTTTATTAACTAGAAATAAAACCAATATTTGATTTATTAGCCAATCAACACCAAATCTGCCTCAGTCAAAGTTATCTTCTATCAGTGAAGTATTACGTTTATGTTTTGACCCTATGGCTATAAACACCGGCTTCAGAAATGGAGCTTGTATTCTTCTGTAGTAAAAAATGGAAAAAGATATGCTTGTTGCCATCATATAATGGAAATTATGTTAGAAGCTGTAGTGAATCAATCGGACGGTCTGTCTAGTACTCCTAATATCCAATTGTTTAAAAGTTTTAGGAAAAACTGGAGCAAAATTGATCAAAGTGGTTATAAAACACTAATTTATTATACCACACGCTCAAAATTTATAGAAAATGTTGTTGCAAATATAATTTATTTTACTCAAAAACAACTTCAAGTGTATCAACATCGAGTTGACTATAAAGAGCTGCTGAATCTTTCCATCATTTACTTGGGAGGAATTTCTGAAAAAAGAGTTTTATTTAGGAGGCTTGCTTCAAACAATTCATGACTTAAGTCATGTATTATTTGAAGATTTTCCTATTTAAACATCAGTTTAAACTGACGAAAGAGGAAGAGAACGCAGTGAATGATATATGTATTTCCACAGTCATATAATATATATATAATACTGGTTTCAACACTTACAATAATTAAAAGACCTTGCATTTTTTGAAAGTATAAACCAAACAATGGCCAAAGTTGCCATGAAAATAATACTGGGTCACTTATGGTACTTGTTGTTGGTATCTTTTGCATTTTTTAACGACGAACTTTTAGCTCAAGATAAGAAAAAATATGGTAGATGCACTAAAAATCGAAGATGTAGAAGACTGCCCAAAATGAAAAAGCATTAATGTCGAACACATCACCGAAAAAAGCATTGAAGACTTTGTGACTAGCAATTAAATAATTGCTAAGTTGCTGCTATCTAAAGAGAAACGATTTTTCCAGATACTGAGTATCTCATTACAGTTTTTGAACAAAGATATTGACTTTAGAAGGATGAATCTGATTTTAATACTGTATAGCGTGGACGATTTACCATTCCCACGTAATAGCGGTGTTAACAGCGCCATCTTCCATATCTCTTCTGGTGCAATGTGTTATTTTAAACAGCGCCATCTCTTGTAGCCCTACGAAGACATTGCGCCTACATACCTACTGATCGCTTCTTGCGCGTGCACCGTTGCTGGTTGGGGAGTGACGCGCAGGAGGCAGAAGTTGGGAAGAGTCGTCGGTTAGCCTTGGCTGCGGGACGTCGTCCTTCCTGCAGCCAGATCTCTCTCTCTCGTGTGGAATAAATAGTTATTTAGAAAAGAGAGTCTTTCTATTCGACGCCCATCTATTCCCATCCATTTGTCCAGAAATATCACAGCCCGACAGAAGAACGGACGTTGCTGAGCGCGGTGTTGCCTTTATGAAGGAATATAATAAATTGATGATAACCTTTTTTTTTGATAAAACATTACAGAAAATAATATCCTGATAAAAAAATGATTTTAATATTAAAAGGATATTTGTAATCTAAACATTAATTTTACATGTAAATATTTTATATAAATAAGTAAAAAATAATGATTAATACAGTGTTTTAATTTAAAAAAATTAAAGTTCAATCCTTGGTACTGAAATAGTAATAATTTTAGGGTGGAAAATTAAATGAGATGTTGACCGGTCAAATATTCTAAAAAAAAATTGACCCAAATGAACCCGAATGAATTAAAAATTGCAAAAAACATGTTTTTACTCATTAACTACTATGCTTTGGGGTCGGGCGCACCAACTGAGGCATACACGCACGCCTCGCATATCACCCATCCGTTCATTAACACACACGCGCGTCAAAATTTTGCATTTCTTGTTTAAAAATTTGATTGCTCCAAAATGTTATCCGTTTTCAAAGTACTTTTCGTTCATTTGAAAAATATCCCCAACTAAATGGCAAACGATGTCACGTTGTAGGTTTTAAGTGGGCTTTGACTTTGTTTTACTGTGGGTGGCCATAAAATACATTGTCTTTCAGTTTCAATTATTATGCAATAACCCGAGGTTGGTGTGGGTTTCCGCCATTAACGAAGCGGCTGCGCCCGGGGCGGCCTTTTAATTATACAAACGCACTATCTTCATATCAGACATAATGTAGTCTAAACCATATCGACCTACAACAAAGGTTGCTCGTTATTTTCAGCTGCCACTGGGGCTGTATGGCGACGAGGAATTTCATTATGGTGACAAAATTCCACCTGCAACAGGACAATGTCGTTTTGGGAAGATTTAATTTCGCAATGTAAAACTAAATTGGGAGAGACGTGGATTGCATTAAAGAACGAGTGGATGCAATAAGCCGAGATTAATTTCGTCGCTGAATTCTCACATTTTTGTCGAGAAGTCGAGATCAACTATTGTGCGGGATGTTGGAAATTAAAGCGTTTGGAATAGCTTTTTTTGCTCTTCTAGTATGAAATGATGTTCCGTTAGTTTTGAAAAGTAACTTAGATTAAATTTCAGTATTTGATAGCGAAGGAAAAAAAAATGTAAATTTACGAAAAGAAGAAACACCTATAGAACTAGTAGTTGATCAATAAAAAAACTTCTATTTGTTTGTGATTATTTGTGTTTATACGTTGCATACAGTAACCATTATACCAGTAACTTAGCTATTTTATTATATATTATACAATACACAATTTCATATTTTAGCTAAAATTTCTGTTAACAAATGGAAAGTAAGCATTGCATGAAATAAACTTTTCCTAGGAGTTAAAAAGTTTCCCTTCTCGCGAGACTTTCATACATTTTCTTTTTGCTTTGCTTAAAACGTCCGGCAGAATGAAGTCGTTAATTCCGAGCTAGACGAATTTTCATCGTTTCAAATATTAATTTCTTTTTTGAAAAAAAAAAGAAATTCCGGACAAAACACGCTTTTTTAAGTGAGCTAATCTAATCAATTTAACAGCGCAATTTTCTAGAAAGATGACGCTGTGACGTATGAGCAGAGGGCTTTCGGGTCGTGTTGTAGTCCAACGGATGGATGGGTGTCGAACAGAAACTCTAGATAGAAAGAGATATATCTGGCTGCGGGAAGGACGTCCTCCCGCAGCCAAGGCTAACCGATGACTCTCCCGACTCCCGCCTCCTGGGTGTCACCAACCAATCAGCAACGGTGCACGTGCAATAAGCAATCAGTCGGTATTGCAGGTACATTGTGCCCGCAGCACCGCAGAAGATAGCGCTGTTAAAATAATACAATGCACCTAAAGTTCTGTTCAGATTAATAGCACCAAGGGGAAGATAATTTGTCCACGCTACAACGCAATTGACTAAATATAGGACCGTATTTAGGATGAATATTGGAGGTTTATCCGCTGTTAGTGTTAATGGACATTATATTGAAGATGTACAGGAATTTAAATACTTGAGATTCCTCCACACGGAGAGATTATATATATGCTTTCTTAATAGATAATACTTTTAACAACTTAAAATATTAGGATATTAATAACTATATATGGGATCTAAGACCTACATTTATCATCGGGAAGTCATGGACATGCACGGCAAAATGTCGATTTTAAGCTTCATCTGCCATGTAATATATTAATCAACTGTCTTAAACATAGACCCAAATATCAGCAGGCCCATTAGAATACGTCAACTATGCTATATTGATTATATTCTCAATTATGCGCAGCTTTTGAGCTTGCTCAATTGGAGGGAAGAGACATAATTGGCAGAATACCTTATCGATGGCAGGGATTCTCTGATAGGGTTGTAAAAGCCATACAAAGTAAAGTATATTTAGCTTAAAAGTCAAATACATCCATGTTTTAATAATAAATGTTATGATGTAGTAAAATAATCGTGTCTTGTCTGTTTCCAAAACTCATAGACTTGTGTATTTTGCACAGGCTGTACAACGCTAATAACGCTTCCACGCTCTCCTATAACAAATATAACAAGTCATAGGATAAATTCAAGGTATGAAATGGATGAAAAGGTGCTTTGAGGAGGAAATATAGGCGAAATTGTCCATTTAGCGAAACTAATGCCCTCATGGACCATTGTGTATCGACCTGCGCGGAAACTCCTAAAATTATGGTTTGATATAACTTTCCGGATAATTCTGCGCCAAAAGTTCGATAAGCGAATTAAGGAGACGGTCGACTATTTCCATTGTGGCGTTATTATTTTCTTGCATCTATGAATCCTTATACAGTACGTATTCCAGCGGGGAAAAAATCCAATAAATCGCGGGTTGTCCCAAGCCAGAAGGACGACAAACGTTGATTTATACAATATACGGGGAGATAAATCGGAGTTTCACTATATTTGACGACGCCGTAAATCACAACTTGCAGCGTCCTCCAATCGATAGCAAGCGAACCGAAAACATCCATTGACCTGTATCGGTTCGAAAACCAACGAAGATATTTGATGGTTTTATGTATTCGTCTGTGACCAGTATGTGGTACTATATATATAAATCAACGATAATGAAAATATTTCACAAAAAATAAGTATAAACAAGAAACACAAGGAATATATTCTTTATCATGCTTGGAAACAGTGGCGTAACTACTAATGAGCGAGCTTAGGCGACGCCTAGGGGCAGTGACTGTCTAATCTATGTATACATATATACAGTACATATTTGTTTTTCAAATTGTTATATTAACCTTTCCCTACCGGTGATGTATTTACTACACTTCAACTCTAATAATGGGAATATCGATATGAAATATAATAGATACGGGGTTCAGAATTTTTGTATTCCTCCGTAATATAATCACAAATCACGTCAAAGTAATATAGTATATGAATATTCATTTGCAGCGACGGAAATAAATAATTTGTCGGGAAATCGGGAATTTTGCGAGTTTTATTCAGAGTTGCATTCAGATCCATACTAAATGACGGAACACTCGATGTTTAATGTTACTTCGACAATTCATCTTGCCATTGAACTTATATCAATTTTTAATTAATTTTGTATAAATCTTGGGAATTGGGAATACCAATCTTGCGTATAATTTCGGGGAATACCAATCTTGCGTACAATTTCGGGGAATCCCAATACTTCTGCATAAACGTACTCGAACATCATTTTACATCAATTTCAAATATTATAATACATAACGATCCAAGATGTTCTTATTGAGGTGTCTTTTGAGAAAATTGAGATTTTCATATTCTAAAACTTTTAGCCTCGACAGGACGCCCGGCGTCATGTTTAATCGACTTTTCCCCCATATAAATTGCTTATTCCAAAACTTCATTTTGTAGTATGGATAGACAGACTTCCTGTAAACTGTCACTATATGTTAAAGCACCTTCTTTGACTCCATTGGGGGAGTTTTTTTTGGAATCTTCATATATAAGCATAGTTGACATGCTGTCGCTCAAACAGTTCCAATCGTACTGAAATGAGGTTGTGCATGTAAAATGAGAAATTGCACAAACTCGTTTAAACCCTCTCAATATTTTTCTTTTATATTAGCATGAATAAATAATTGAATATTCAGCACTTATTTATTTGTTGTGAGAAGTACGAAGGGGATTCAAATATAGCCCGGAATTTTGCTGTACAAATATATCAGTGATATATAACAATACAAATGGAGTATCTTATTTTTCTACATAGTTCCCTTCATAAAAAAATCATCGGATAGGATGTTTCTTGTTCTCGTCGCTAAAGAAAGAAGGTGAGAAGTAGCGTCCTCTGTTGCGCAACGCATTTTCGATGTGTTGCTGTTATCGCCAAACGAATTAGGCTTGGCCAGTATATAAAACATCAACTCAGCAACCAATATACGCCAATATGGTGCATCCGTTAAAAGTCTTGCAAATTCCACACACAAATATTGTTTGTGCTAATGCAAACACCTTCTTGGATACGTACCCACCCCATAACTCACCAAAGTTTCATCGTAATCAGATAAAATATTGAATTATATTCCAAAGTATGTTCGATGTTGAATTCCTCCTCATAGTTTATTTAATCCATCCTTTTATCTATGAGTTTTAACGGGGCTTTGGTGCAGTTTCCATAACAAAGAAAATTTCAACAGCGATATATATCGATGCGATTTATTACTTGAACTTCCTGAATCCGTTTATTCCAGAAAAGATATATGCGAATGCTAAAAATGATAAATATTATCCATTGTGGGAGTTTTTTTCTCAGGTCGAATTTTCTTAGCATATTAAAATCTCTCCCGGTTCGATTTTGGATCCAAGATGTCTATTGCATTTTATAAAATACACACAATTCCCATAATTTTGGGTGACATGATATCAGCTCTCCCATATCATCAGCTGGCATAACGACCCATTTCCGGGAACTGTTTTCCTACGACGGAGGCTGTATGCGGTGACATATTTGTGTGTAAGCACGAAGGCATTATTCGCCTGCCTCCCAGGGATTATGTCCCTGCAAGCATGTTTACTGTCACACCAAACTCGAGTACACCATGATATACATTTACCTAGTAATTAAAATATACGCCCGACCCCAAATAGATAGCCTAGTCACCTAATGAGATTGTCCCGGCCGAAAGTGGAAATGAAACATTGAAAAAGGTTCAATTTAGAAACCTCCACTAACGATGAAAATTAAATTCTTTGAGCAAGCCCTATTGATGTATTAAAATTTTTAAACAATGCTTGTGGTTTGTAATCCAATATCGAGTCAGGAGTCCACGGCAAACAATCACTAGGGAATCCATTCCCGAAGCAAATTTTTAATTAAAGCAAAGGGGTAAAACTCGCAAAATTTCCGATTTCTTAATAAATTATTTATTTCCGTCGCTGCAAATGAATACTTATACACTATAATACTTTGATGTGATTCATATTTATATTACGGAGGAATACAAAAATTTTGAACCCCGCATCTATTATATTTCACATCGATATTTCCATTATTAGAGTCGAAGTGTAGTAAATACATCACCGGTAGGGAAAGGTTAATATAATAATTTGAAAAACAAATATGTATATATGTATACATAGATTAGACAGTTACATAAAAAGTTAGATAAAAATTTCAATCCCGAATTTTTCGGGATTACGTTTACTTATCCCGGGATTCATGAGCACCTAAAACTGTCCCGGATCCCGGATCTCGGGATCCTGGGATTGGATTCCCTAGTTATCACAGATTGACTGTTAAATGACTCATCGGCAAAACGAATAGGATGGGTGCTATTGGGTAGGATGGGTACCGCCCGCCTTGACTTAACACAATAAAACCGAGTATCACGTGCTATGCTTTTTTGACAAAATAAAAAATAGTCCCTTTTTGAATAGCATTGTGATGAGAAATTTGTGATAATATGTGACAAAAAAATCAATTGTTTCTAAAAAAAAATCGTAGAAGAAGAAGAAGAAGGTGTTGATTCCAGATATACTAACAGATATACGTATATATATATATATATACAGATATAAGTTTGTTTTAATTTTCAAGCTTAAATTGTTGATTGTATTATAATCACAAAACATCTACACAGTATAGTCTCTTCTTACGCGATTCCATCATACATTCCCTGCAAATTCAGGGCCTTCCCCTTGGATAGTAAAGCTTTAGTGATTCGGGAATGCCCCTTTGTGCATAATGAATAGCGCGTTTCGTGGAATGCATAAATAAACCGCACAAAAAGAAACTCGACAATATTTCAAGTTTTTCTAATGAAATGTGTATTTTTGAGGACTATATTTTTGAAGGATCTTCCTCGTCTGTATTGCAATCTTCCCCTGCGATATTCACATCCTTTTCGCCTATTATAATGGGATTTCGTAATTTGATGTATTTATTTTATAAAAATATAACAGCGAAATGAATCCTGATTGATATTGATATAGGAATCATGGATTTTTAACTGGGAGTTGTATTATTTTTAATTCAATTTTTTTGTTGTTGATACAATGACTTTTCCGCAAATGCTATTAATTTGATCTAAGAAAGTGTCGAGCTTTATAACTCTATTTAAGTACAAGGGTCATCTAGAAAGTAAGGTTACAAAAGCTCCAGTGGCTAGGGGATATATTTTGTTTTGAAATTGGCGCATCTAGCACGTAGGGGGGATCCCAAAGATCAGTTGGTTTGATCCCGTGTGTTTGTCGGCCATTTTGTTCAGTCACAGTATATTCTTCCGATGGAGGGGTCACCGCGCGCTCATCCGTTTTTTGATCTTGCAGAACAATACCACTACAAATATTCATCGGAAACTCATGATAGCTCATTAAATACAAGAAAAAAAGGTGTTCAAAATCATCAGCCAAGATTCTTTCAAAGATATTGGTTTCAATACCAGTCAGTAAGCATTTAACGGTTTTATTAAATTGGACACTGACGTTGAGAATTTGGTTTCCCTCGTTTTAATACATTTTATACATCGACCATAAAACTTTATAGTGTAATACAAGACTGGATTATTGATGATGCTACAAAACAACGTTCCTCATTAAGATTTTGTTGCCCATTTCAAAGGATACTGTTTGTAATTAGGCAAAAATGGAATGCTAAGTGATTGTCCTTATTCAGCGGAACATTGTGAGTCGCCCTCGATTGATCTTAATTTTCTTTTCCGATAGGCGGTTAATTATTTGCAAATATTTACAAAGCCATCGCGGCGAAGCAATTTTGCGATTTCTCGCTGTTTACTTTAAATTCTCGAAATGTATTTGCATTATAAAGGGCGGGGGTGTGATTCCCCCGCTCATCAACTCCATTGTTGGCAACGAGGATCTATCTGGAAATAAGCAAAAAGGGCAATAATGATACGTTCGCCGAGAAGAGTCGTAAAAAACACACATTTTACCATGAATCTGTTGGTAATGGACCGTAAAAATGCGAAATCCCTGTGTTTCTAAATTTGAAAGCGTGGGGTGTGCGAAAATTGTTTTTTATAAGTCAAGTGTGGGTTGCAACATACACCCTCCCTATCACCCTTTGCTAAATTATTTTTTTATTTGCTCTACATTGCTACATGACAACACGTCTCAACTTTGATTTACGGCTGAAAATGGATTTAAAATGAAATACGTCCCCGAATACACATGACAGCTGACAGCATCACATCTCCAAAGATGTCCAATCACGATGGTCATGTAATTTCTTTCATATTGAAGTTCGTTTATTCTCTTAAATAAACCATGTTGTATATATATATAAGAAGATTTTATGGTTTGATATTTTACGCATTGAAATTTAATTAGTTTTGTTTATAATCTGCTTTTAAACATTCAAGATCAAGCGTTGTTACGTATTACTAACTCCCGCTTCGGCTCACCCAGATTACGCCAAAATGCCGTCCACATGCTCTAACACACAAGGCTAGCTTTAGACCGCTGGCTCGTTCATGATTCTATTTTGTGTTGGCATAGTGGACAACATGATTGGGTTCTTATTACCTAAATTGGATGCTTGGAAGATATTATGATATTTTAGCTTGATCGTTTGGAACTCTTAAATCTATAAAAGTAAATACTGAGGTGATTATTTAAATAAAATTCATTCAGTCTTTATGTAAATGATTCGCCATTTTAAATAATCTTATCATGGCTTATCACCACGTAAATAAAAAGATATTGCTTATACCCTATAGCGGATTATCAGGCACTTTATAAAAGGTGCGAGAATAAAGTGCCCTTTGAAAGTCTCATATATCAAAAATAAATGGTCGTTTATTTTATGCAGACACTTCGGTAAAAAGACAAAATAAGACATAGTGGTGGCGACGATTCTATTAATGCAATGAAAATTGCACTTTTCAAATTCGTTTTTCCACAGGCATGATAAATTGCACAGCGATGCAGCAAAAATTGCATCAGCATCGGTAGATATTAACTTAATACTCTCGGAGAGCCAATCTCTACGTGGTGTGAATTCGTTACTTTTTCAATCGCAAATGTAATAACCCATTTCTGAAAGGGATGGCAGAGACAAAAACAAGAAGATCATCAATCTCCGAGACTAATTTCTGGCGAAAAATAATTTCCGGCAAAAAAACTTTTCGACGAGAGGGTCCTTCATTGTTGAAGGACATGTACAAAGTTGAAAGAACGTTCCAATTTGACGACATTGATTAATTCCTTTCTAATCCTGGCGACAAGGAATTATTTATAGGGCGTTCGATCACATTGCGCAATTCATCTGAAATTCAAGATCAATTCGAAAATTATTTTTCGTATCAATTTAATATTAAATTTCTCAGGAATACAAATGGATTATCTTATTTTTCTACATAGTTATTTTCATTAGAAATACATTTATTTCATCGCATAGATGAATAAATCCCGTCACTGAAGAAAGAAGGCGAGAAGTAGCATCCTCTGTTGCGCAACGCGTAATTATCCGCTTTTTTTCTGAAAAATTCTCCTGCAAACTATTAGTTGTAGTTTTAATACTGGGCAACTAATTATTTGAAATCATCTGAGTCAAAAATAAATTTATTTTTTTCAAACCAGTGGAACTCTGTTTTTCTCCCTTTGATTAGTGAGTTAAATTTAAATTGAATTAAACATAAATGCTATATGCATATGTCCACCATTTATTATCCACACAAATTCAATTTCTCTCAGGACCGCGCAGCGTGAATAAAGCTTGTATATCGATAAATGAACCTTAACACCTTTGATATTTTTGGGCCTTACAAAAGCGTTTTAAATAGAAACACATTTGGTATCTGAGCTTCAAGTGTATAATAGATTTATGTGGCTTTCAATCAGGGCCGTAACTAGGGGGTGTCAAAGCAGGCGCCCACCACGGGTGCAACTGGACTTGGGGCGCAAAACGCAGAATACCGACCCAGTAGAAAGTTGCACATGGTTTTTATTTTACTTGACCATTCCACTTTTCATAAATCAACACGGATTAACTCTGTTCGTTTTTGATTCCGAGTTGTCTATAATCCCTCTTTTCTTCGTCTTCGCCTTAACATTGGGCCAATCCAGCCGGCATGAACCCGCAATAAAATAAAGACAATATTTTCGACCGATTGTAAAATTTAAACAACCTACCATGTCAGCGGTCCGAAAAGCGGACCAGTTGGACCCACAGATATTGTGGCTACTCCGTCTTCTTTTGGGGGTTTTTGTGGCATTTTCGGGGATAAATGCGTATCCGGGGCCTTCTATGATCTATTGGCTGGCGCATTTACAGTCGACGGCCATCCAATACTATTTTGTGGATTTTCTATATGTACTATTTATTATAATTCTAAGAAGGCCACCAACGATCTAAGATGACCTCATACCTGATGGTTTTCAACCGGATACGGATAAATTCCAATATAATTTTAATGTTTATTTTGTCGTTATTTGTTGATGATTGACGATGGTTGACGATATCATTCGAGTCCGCTCGCAGCATCTGGGGGATTTCTCATTCAACGAGTTAAAATTCTTATATAACAATGATGAAAATTTTCTGTTAAGGAAAGTTTTCTTTATATATTTTTATTTTATTTTCTTTGAATGTGCATAAAGCTGAGTTTTCTGCTATGAATAAGAAGATTCGGAGGAAAGTTTGAAGGCGTGCTAAACAAGAGACATTATGGCACATTACCATGCGCAACTTTCTCATTGCTGTTTCTCATATATAGAAGCATTTTATTTCCAGTTTTATTTAATATTAATATATTTTTTATATTTAATTGATCGTAAATGGAAACATAATAACAAAGCTAGGCAAAATGGGGTGGATTGGGGGGGAGTTAGTTTTACACTCATAGAATGTTTTGAAAGTTTTAACACCTTGCTCATCCAAAGCTTAAAAATATTTAATTAAGTTCTTTCGAAGCATTAACAGTTCTCATAGACGAGCTTTATTACATTCAAATTAGTTCTTTAGCTAGTCCAAAGAGTCCGAGGAGTTCCACTGGCATAGATCTGGCATTGTTACTTCTGAGGGCTTTATTCGGAACTAATTTAGAAGTAATAAGGATTTAGCCGTGTGCCCTCGTTAAAAACTTTGTGATCCGGTGCTTTCACTGCAAATTTGCACACTTTAAAGTAATAAGCTTTTGGTTGGGGCCCGGCTGGTGACGGCCCGGTGACGTCAGGGGCTCCCAGGGGAAATCATTTGCTGGTGAGTCGGCCCACTTTACGTTATCGTCGAACTGAGAATGGACCCAAAATTTCACCTCCCCCTGGACCACTATTCACTATATAGCTTTGTTGCTCCCGAAAATAGACTTAGTTTACCGAGCAAAAATGACGATAATTATCCATAAATATTTATACAGCGTCTTAAAGTTGAAGACTCTCAACAAAAAGATTCCAGAGGAAAGCTTTTATCGTCCATTTCATTTTACTGACCCAAAATGAAAAGCAGAGAAAAACAAGATATTCTTTTATCAAAAATAGCTTTATCAATTTTTAAATGCCAAAGCATAAAATGTGATTTTGATCATATAATAGTATTTCTATTTCATTTATTTACAACCATAAAAAATACATTTAAGCCATTAATACAGCAAGATCTTTGAAATGAAATTTATATAGGCGCGGCAAGGCAAATTGGCTTAAACGTCACGAAAAGTGTAACTCTTAGCGGTAGTTTGTCAAAAAGAGAAGAAAAATCGTTTATAGTATATCCATATGTGTATGTGTCTATAAGTAACATAAAATAAAGACTACATCTGTAGCTTGTCTATTTTATTATATATTACACAAACACAGCTAGAATAGAAATCGATACATAACATAAACCTTTCCTTTGAGCTAAAAATATTTTTTTTTAATGGTAATATTAAATTACCTATGCAAATGTGAGATGCTTGATTTATGTTTACAACCGGGGCTTCGAACCGTTATTTATTTCGGTTTTGGTGTCGGTTACGTTCCTAAACTTTATATCAGTTCAGTTGCGGGTTTCGTTCCCGAAAAAATAACGGTTTAACCGGTTATCAGCTTTCAACAAAATTATGCTAATTTTTACAACTAAATAATTAATAATTAAGGGCCATCTACCCAGAAGTTGATTATTTTCGTCATGTCACCATAATGAATATCCAAAGACTCAATTTCTTAGGGATAAAAGATTTTAATGTAATATTTTCTTATCAAATACGAAGTTTTAGTTATGAAATGCTCTATGAACCGATTGCAAAATTATTATCTTACGAAAATCCATTTAAATTTTAACTGCAAAACAATCATTCCGAGAAAGATCTGCCCTACTTAATCAATCTATTTAAACACTCTATTTTTTTGCATTTTCAGTTATTTAATACTACATGCCTATTTATTCTATTAGAGTGTGTGTCAGAGCTTGATAATATTCTTCTTAATGAACTCAACTCAGGAACTCAATATATATTTGCAATTATGTGCGATTCCAATTGTCTGTAGCGTGACAAGTAGGAGGCGCTTGGGAAGAGTCATCGGATAGCCTTGGCTGCGGAAGGTCGTCCTTCCCGCAGCCAGATCTCCCTCTCTCTCTCTCGTGTTGAATAAAGAGTTATTTATTTCATCCACCCCCACCCATCCGGATATCTACATCACGGTCCGAAACAATAACGAACCCGTGCGCTAGCGCAGCCTTCCCAATGAACAAGTGGGAGCGGTGAGCCGCAAGGGGACTCTGCCCCGCGAACGCCCCCCGCTCTCTCACTTCTCAGTATCTCTCTTGAGGAACAAGCTGGGAACTAAATCGCTTGTGGTGGGGTTTTTCATAAATGTCCAAACCGCGTTTTATCCAAATACTTCCCCGAATCCACATCCTTTCTGGCGAAGAACTACAATTTATGCACTCTGGACTTCCATATGCGATAGTATTTTCATGATTTTTAGAACGCCTTTTTTAAGGTGGTCTTCATCTTAAAACCACAATTGTATACAGCCGATGATGACCTATGCTCACCGTATTTTAAAAGCACACTTTTGCCGACAAATATGCCGACAGGGTGTTCTATGAAACGACAAAAAGATAAACGATTCTCCCAGAATTAAACTACTTTTGGCTGGATTAAGTGTTGTGGATTTTCCTGTCTTAATTTTATTTCGTAAGTGCTGCGTTGACAAAACTAACTAATGTATGCAAAGTGCCACCCTTGTTGAGATCTCTGGAAATATTCATTGTTTGCGCAGTGTCTTTTAATTCCCCGAGATGGCGGCATTAAATATTTTCGTTTTAGAAGGCTTCGCCGAGAGAGATTCGGGCTTAACGATGGAATTAAAATAAAAAGAATAGCCCGCAGTGATGAAAAGGATGGCCTCTGGAGTTTTTGGGAAGTTGCTCATTGTGAGGAAACGAAGGAAATTTCGCAACATTGTAGGAATTCTCCAAGGGATTGTTTGACGTTTAGAAATTTCTGATCTACTTCTGCGGAAAGTTGTGAACAGGAATTTTACTCTTGTTTTGTAAATGGTTTAGGATTAGTTAAAATTAAATTATTTACATGTATGCACACATTCCATGTCAGACATCCTATGCTATAAATATTTGCAAAAGCATATGTGCTACAAACTATTTGTCCTCCATCTTAAAATATGTCCATTCAATATTGTCCGCAGCAATGATTAAAATTGTTTAAGGCTAGTCTTATTTAAAAATAAATGTCATCTGTAATATATTACATATATATTCATGATATGGGTGCAATTTCATCTTAAATTTTAAAACGCATTTTACCCATTGCTACGCAAAAGATGCAGCAAACGAAATGGGCGCTATAGGAGGGTTAACTGTAATATTTTATTGAAAGGAACTCAGTCCAATTAATATCAAAGCTGAGCTAGATTTTACTCTGGGAGAGTCTGCTCATTCGATTACACTCTCTCTTTGACTAACATTTTAATATTATTTTCATAGATACTGCTGAATTTAAACCATTTAATCTCAATAATTCGGTTCTCTTTTGATTTCCTCAATATTATTTAAGCTCTTCTGATAAAAATGTATTTTGCTTTTCTGCAACTAGCTAGCATTAATATTTAGATAAAAGCTGTGTAAGTTCTTATCGACAAATCCCTCAGTAGAAACTGTGCGATATCCATCAGAAATTTCCCAATCGGGATATTTATTCGCATCTTTTGCCGAAAATGTTATCGGAATTTCCCACAGTAAACAGCTAATATGCTGATACAAGCGAACGAGATATTACGCCATAAAAAGTTTCTCGCTCAGGGCGATAATGATAAGTTGTGCACAAGTTGTCGTAAAAAATCCGGATCTTGGGCATCAGCAGGTAAGGCTTCGAGATAAGTGATACATTGAGCCAACATCTCTGGAAAATTTTGCAGGGATGGGGTGCGATTTTTCTCGGATAACCGATCCCGCTCCTACCTGGAGAGGTTTACGCCATGTTTTAGTGCCACCACCTCGCCGTAATATAATCTCAAATCATGGTCGGGAAAGATTCACGCTGAGGCCCAAGTTACGAGTCTTCCATGGGATAGGTATTTTAATGACAGACATTAATAACGGACGTTATGACAGTGGCTTTTTATTGGGACGGCGATGCTAAAATTGGGCATGGATGATTTTTCATGCGAGATAATTGAACGGGAATAAGTTGAGCTTGGGTATGCACTCGTAAATTTCACAATTTATTGGATGACTGTAATATTCCCGAATCTTAATAAGTTTAAGATTTGCCTTATTGATAAAAGATCCCCCAATATCAAAAATGTTCGACTCGTTCGATACAATCTAAAAATTCACACATATTAATATTAGGTAATCCCAAAAGATGTCCATTATTTTTTTTCACAAGGCAATATAATCGTTTTCATGATTAACCCTTTGTGGTCCTATAAAAAAAAGTTCCCGTAGGTCCCTAAATATTTCAGACATTTTTAAGATAAAAAACCAATATTCCTTTCCAAATACTATCCTAAACACGACATGCAAAATAAAATCACATGATTTTAAATATGAGTGAGAAAAAAATGTCGAGCCAGACTCGACATAGGACTCACCGAAATAAAATCGATGTCGAGTCAGACTCGACATAGGACTGCAAAGAGCGAAAAAAATCAAAAATTTTGTCACAAGTCTAAATACCCATCCTGTTTTCTATACATTTTTTTTAAATAAATCTATTCAGTTGATATTGGAAGTTAGAGTATTTGTGATTAATATTTAATCGATTGATGAGGATTTGATTCAATTAAGGATCTAAATTTGAGGGCATTCTGTAATTTTCTTTTGACAAGCGCCTAAGCGAAAATTGATATCTGTTTATCATTATGGCTGGTTTAAAAATTCCATTTATTCATTTAGTTTTTCGTTGATTTCAGGCATACCTTAATAATAAAATAGGATTCATGACACAAAAAATATGACTGATGAATCATACAACGTGAAAAACAAATTAAAGAGATTTTTCCTTCATCGTGTTTGGACACAGATCGAACTCAAACGAGAGCTTGCGAAAATAATGGATTTCTTTCGGGAGGACCTAATATTTTTACTCTTGTGAATGTATTCATTTCAAATATATTATTTTTTATCACGCTATTATAGTTTTCATTTCGTAATGAACATTATAAGAGCTTTACAGTCGGAGGGTAGAAGTTTTTAACCAAGTGCCATTATTTTTTCTCTTCGACTTATTATTACTGTAAAAGCTGTATTTTTTAGGAAATCTTATTTTATTCGCTTTAATTATTGTCAGATTACTAGTTCTTTGGCTGTTTTATTGCATTGATTTTTGGTAGTATAAATAGTGGTTAATAACAACACAAAGCAAAATAATACATTATAAAAATTATCAATAAAAATATAAATGTGTTTCCTGAACCGTATCTCGATACAAGTTGATTGTTTTCTGATTTAATTTCATTTTTTGTATAATATCACATGGATATATTACTGGAAAAAAATATTTTCATATGAAAATATATGACCGGGATATAGCAAAAGTCATCCTGGAAGAGTAAATGTTTTGCTAAACTCATCCAACAATAAGTTCTTAAAATTCTGCAAAAATATATATAAAGTGAATACGATTTCGAGTTTGAATAATATCATGATATACTATAGTTTCATAGTGGCGTTGGCTTCATGCAGATATAATTTCTGCAGTTTTTATTAATATGCAATATTATAAATTTAGCTCGAGGGTAATGTCAATTTTATAAATATGCTTTCTTCGTATGCCATTATCAAATACAGTCTCAGAATCGCGAATAAAGTGAATTAAATACTCGGAATGGAGAGCCAAAGCGGAAGCTACGAAGATAGTCTGGAAACAATATCAGAGTGTAAGCCTTGAAGTTGTATTTGCAATACGTTTTATCGCGAGATCTCCGGAAAAGTTTAATTAACAAAGAGCTCGTTTGCTACAATTTATCATCTGATTTTTCTTTTATTTCTTCATTTGGAAAGTTGGACTGCCCAGTATGACGAATCTCCTTTCAACAGTACATCTGACAAAGGAAACGTTTCCAGATTGAGTTCTTTAGTCGGCGATCGATCACTATAAGTTTGAGCTATCTGAATATCATTTGTTCGAGCAGATGTTAACGTTTGTTCGAATTTATTCCCTGTATAACATTCGCACAGGCGAAATAAATTACAATAATTTATAACGCATGAAATATGGGCTCAAGTAACAAATGCTCAAGATAAATATAACGTCGAAGCCCAAATATACTGATAGCCCGTTTTCGATGGAAGTTTATCTTATTGTTATTATTGAGAAATCAACGAAAACTTATTGTGCTATCAAATTTGCACGTAGACAAAAATTACAGATTAAAATATATACCAAGTAATATTTAAATAAGACTAATAACTTTATATTTAATTGAAAAAAAAAAGTAATTTGTTTTGGACATTAAAAAAGCGTTTGATTCCGCTTGACATGTTTTCATTCAACATTGCAAATTATTAATTCATATGAGAATAATTTAATATTTTTTCTACCTAATTAGGGCAATTGGTACATTATCATGCATAAGTATTAAAGCCTTTTAAAGCTTTCCTCGTCTATTCTCTTTGGCAACTTCTTACAAAGAAGTACTTGGCTGGGAACAAGTGTCTCCTATTATTATAATCGTCTATGACAGAAATTTTAACAGTAAATTTTCTAATTGTTCCAGAGAACATCTGCCTTTTTATATTCTGAATATTTATTCCAATTATTTTAATCCTCGTTTTCGCAATAAAATAAAGACAATTTTAAACAACCCACCCGATCAGTCTTTTTCGGATAACTTTGTTATTGTAATAATAATTCGTAATCATTTTATAGACGAGCTCGGGCATAACATCTGATTGCGAGGCGCTCATTCATCATATCAGCGGTCCGAAAAGTGGACCGGTTGGACACATAATAGACCTTGTGACTACTGCATCCTATTTTAGGGTTATTTTGTAGTATTTTCGGGAATAAATGCGTACCGGGGGCCTTCTACGATCTGTACGTTCAGAGAAGTCCCGTCAAAGGTTGATTTATATAGGTAGCTCGCGCCAAATGAAGTCGCAAACTAATTTAGACTTCCTTGAACTCATTAAAACTATATAATTTATGATATATTAGCTAGATTTTGTTACAAAATCTATGTAGTTTCTCATTTTCTAGCACTTTATTCCTCTCATGTTCCTTTTTCTCAGGTGTTAAGTGATCATGTTTAATTCATGGTTTTGAATCAACGCAAAAACTCGGCTTTATTCCTGTGAAACATCGCCAAACACTCGATTGAAACGATGCTGTTTTTGTTCCATTGTAAGCAAACGCGGCACCCATCCTACGCACAGCTTTCTCATGTCCAAATTTTCAGTCGATTTTCTTCTTCATTTCTGGGATATTTATATCATTTGTTCGGCCATTGCGCTGTTCGTCTTGGCAGTTCATATGGCCTCGTTTAAAGCCCCAAAAAAAAGTCAACTTATACCTCTTTCCGATATTTCGAACCTCATGTTGGGCTCATGGACACGGATTAGCTTATCATCTCTCAAATAATTACTGAACGTGATCGGATACGGATATATTTAATCGAATTCCACGTTTAAATACGTTGTCCATCTTGAGTGCTTTTCAAAAAAGCGTACTTTGAAGCGAGCTTAATCAAATACACATTTATAATATGCTTTTATTTGGATCAAATAATGGATTGGTTTTTTATACGGTTTTATAACAATTTCCTAGTGTATAATCCTTTTTATATTTTACGATGGTTCCATTATGGGGGTATACTGTATTTAACTCAGAAAATGGATAAATATAATACAATCCCAATTAAGAAATCGTATTTGAATCGAATTTTGCTACATTTACGAGTAAGTATGAGAGTATTTGCAACATTATTGCATGACTCAAACAGTAAAAAAGCTTTCCTTCTAGGTTTGTTTTTCAATGAGCTGAGATACAGATCGTGTAGGGTTTAATTTTCAAAATCAATCTAAGCCTGGTTGATTTCTGAATGATCGATTTTTCGCCAAAAGGCTTTTCTGACTCTCTCGATTTTCCACCAGATTTGCTATTCTGTTTTAAAGCGAGTTCACACGAGCGGAGCCTTTAATAAAAGAAATCTGTTTCTTCACACACGCACAAGTGTTCTTCCGTTTCCACCCGGAGGCACACAAATAAAAAGACGTGACAACTGCACCACTACAAAAGGCGTATCTCGAAATATTCCGGATTGATGGAAAAAACCATCCCCCTTTCAATTTTTCCTTCGGGCCGTATTCATATATATTTTCCACCCGCCAAAGAATAAAGCCTTCCACTATTTGTAATAAGTTCGGTGTGAAATGTTGCGTTCGCCCCAACGAAAGCGTACGAGATTTTCTCTAATCGAAAAAGAAAAAGAAATTCCTATTCGAAGACATATATTCTGTACTATTTCATCATGATTGGATAAAATTACAAATTATATAACGGAATTATTAAAAAACTTGAGGTGAACGCGTCAAATGGTGTTTTTACAGCTTTATTGATGCCATTTTTTGGTTTTGCTTTGGGTAGACCCTCTGTTTTCTAATACATTTAAACCTTTTTTGTGCGATAAATGCGTTCCACAAAAAAATTATGACTTATATAGGAAAAGTGAAGATACGCTTAAAAAGAAAACATTTTTTGGACTTATTTTTTTAGTTTTAATTTTTTTTAAATGGCTAAAAAAATAATTTTGATATAAATCTGGCAGAAACAATAGAAGGTTATATAGAAAAAGTTCGTACTCAATTTAAAGTAAATAAATTCATTAGAACTTGAGATATCATGTCAACCGTGTTGAAAAACGCGCTTAAAGATTTCATATTAGTAGGAACGGGCTTAGTTACTGCGTCACTAAAATATCTATAACTCCCTAAGTAACTGGAATTTTGAAAATTCCTTTGGTGGATATATTTTTAAAAGTCTGATCTTTGAAAAAATGCAAAGAAAACAAAATCATTTTTTTCAAAATCCCCCACAAAATAATCCTTTTAAGTTTGTGGTCGTAATTGAATAATAGCAGATGCAACATGATTTAAACAATCCAAATTTGTAAATATGATCCATTTTGTATTTAATCCAAAATATCTCGATACTTGCTCTTTATGAAATTTAAAAAAAAATGCTTTTAAAAAACGCATAACTTTGAAATCGCACAAAAATAAATTTGAGTGTATTGATTTTTTACAAATTCATATCAATTTTAAATATGTTTTTAAAGTTGACACAGAGCTATTCACTTTGATAGAGTTTATTCAATGCAATTTTAGCATATGGCGCAATTTAAGTTTGAGGTCCCCGTGGACCCATTTGGTTTTTTAACGCGATATGTGCAGATGGCCTAATTTTTCAATTTAAGGTTGATATTTCAACGATTTGATTAAAAATGACCAGCGAGTCATTCAAAAGCGTATCGCAAGCCTTATTGAAATATCTGTTTCTTGTGTCTGTTTTTATGCGATAGATACGTTCCACGGGGAGTCGCATATAAAAAATCCGCATAAAAAAACTTGAAATACATAGAAAACTGAGAGATTTGGTTGTTTTTAAAAACCGCATAACTTCAAATCAATATGATGAAATGTACTAAAAATCGCATAAAAAAAACTTTATGAAGACTAACCAATATTTTTTTACATTCAAATCTTAATCTCATGCTGGAATTTCAAAGCACGTTCAGAATTTGAATCATGTACAATAAATAGATTGACCAGTTTATTGTATATTTTTTACTGTAAGGAGAGCAGGAGTTTCTTCCACTTCAATATTGTCTTCTGTTTCTTTCCTGCCATATAACGCATATTCGCATAGAAAAAAGCTTTGTGCTCTATAGAAAAAAAGGATAGGTTCCATTATTTTTGAAAACCACATAACTTCAAAATCGCATAAAAAAGATTCGAATAAAAACAGATCCAAGTGATTATATTCCTCGGAAGATGAGATAATACGAGAAAAATCGAACGAATTTTTCAGTGACGAAATAAAAAAAAACTTGTTGAGAAACGTATGACTATGTTGATAAATAAATATATGATTTTAAACTTAAGAATTGTACTTTGATGTACTTTTTGACCGATCTTCAAGCGTTTGTGCATTAGTTTTCAGTCTATCCTTGTATCTATGTTGAGTGTGGGGATGAAATGGGATCCACTCTCTTGGACCTCTCATGCACGAATTATTTAATTTTACCACTGACATGAATCTTACAGGTTGGAATCAACCCCCGGGGATCGATATAGATCACTTTAGGGATGAATGATTTAAACTAATCCCCAACGAAGTAACTTTTTCCAAAAAAAAAAACTTGGAGAAAGGGAGTATAAGAAATCTACTTACGATGGAACAAGTTCAGCGCCTCTTTTACCTGCAATAATACTGCCCTTTTTATCTCTTATTACTGTATTCTACTCTATATTATGTAAATACTATTACTTCTTTAATCAGGTTAGAACAGTGCATTAAGGATCTTAATTGTGTTTTTACTACTTTCACATTTTTACCAGCTATTTTGAAAATCTGTTTCTAAATACGCTAATGGTTAGAAGAAATTCAGTAATGTTTTAATAAATAAAGCGCGTTGAAAGCGAGTACAAAATTTGAATTTATTCACCATATCTTTCGACTGTTCCCAGAAGAGTGGATGTTTAGGGTATTTTATCATTTTAAATTTGATATTATTGTAATATTATATTGAACGTGAAAATGTCAAAAAAGCGGTAATAAATATTATTTTTTGCGAGGCTGGCGTGTAACAATATCCCCCTATCACAATCTTAATATTTTTATTTTTTTATTATAGAAAATCCTGTTTCTACAAAGGCTCCCTTCGCATAATAAATCTTATGCGAATATTTCGCTTTGTATTTCCCCGAAAAGTTCTCTTTCGCTGGAATGATTAAACAACACCGCGAAGAAAGCCGATGCTCAAAGCAACAATCCAAGAGCCAAACATCTTGGAATTCTGATGTGTTGTTCTTTGATCATCCATTCTGCAGAGATCTGCAAGCGGATCCATCCATACCTGAATCTAAGGAGTCGTTGTAAATAATTTAATCCAAAGGATCGCTTATCCCGTGGGATGCTGGGATGTGTGGAATAAACGGACGAGATTCGGCAAAACACACATGATTCGTGTATTTTGGTCTTCCGGTCCAGGAAAACCACAGGATGTATTTCGTTCGAATATTTATCCGAAGTGGTCCTTTGGAATAACGAAGACCGCAATTCTCATCGGAGAACACGTTTAATTATTGATCGCTCTTAAATGATTTATGAATGTGAAATGGTTCAGCTGAAGGGTTTTCTTTATTTCAATCGATGGCCATTAAAGTCACTTGAAGCTCGCTATAAGACGGCAACACCTAATGATACTTGAGTGTCTCTTGAAGAGTTCTTGTTAATTAATTTTCCTTGCAGAAAAAGCTGTTATTATATTGGTCAAACTTGATAATTTTCCTTTGAGTTTTTGTCTGAAACTTACAATTGAATACAATTCCAGTTACAATCTATTTAATTTCATATTTCTGTAGATAATTTTGCTATGATTTGCATGGAACTGATTTAAGAAATATTACAATCTTCTGCAAATTCATAAGTTAACCCAAGAAATCATTAAAGCAAGTCTGTTGGGCAAACAGCGATCAAGCAAAATTATCAACGCCTGAATTAAATATTTAAATTTAATATAATTTGTCCAAAATACTCGTATCTTGAAGCTTTCATTAAAATTTTACATATAAATGTCTTAATAAGATCAGAGTTGCGAAACTATCTTCTTATGGTCAACGAGGGACACGAATACGTTTGATTACAAATTAGATCCTGTTTCGGGATTCCATCCAGGAAAGCTTCAAAGTTGGAAGCCATACGTCATTGTATATTCCAGGAACGTACGCTAGGAAATCCTTCCGGTTTAAAACGACTTCCTTTTATAAAGCGGATTAGGTTGCACGCACGCACCGCCACGTTGCCCCACCGTACATACCTGTTACACAAAGATAAGAGGTCCAGATTTCTCCAGGGTGGAAAAGGCTCAACCGGGAGTGGAGTAGGCGACGTAAAGACATAAATAATCATCGACCCAGCGGTCCTATGCGACACTTGTCTACGTGGGACATATAAAATAAAATCATGAGGAGTTTATCGAGATGTTCCATGACATTTCTTTTGGTACGGATCGATATAAGGCGATGCTAAATTTATTCATTAAATTTGCCTACACCGTCTTATAATTGAATTAGATTTGTTCCTTCGTTATGAGCCTATTCAATTTGCGCTAGTCTAATTTACAAGTATAATTGGGTTGTGTGGCTCTATCTGTACATGTAAACTCTAATTCATTTCCAATATTCTGAATTAAAAATATATAGTTTTAATAATAATTCATCGCCAAAATAATGATCAATAATTGGGCGAGACTATATGATATCACGCTCGTTTTATTCTAGAGAATTTTAGCATAATATTCAATGGGATTTTATACTTTTCAGATGCGATTTTATAAGCAGTACAGATAATTTTATATGTATATAATATTGATTGATGTGCTTTAAAATAGATAATCAATCAATAGAGACTCTTACTTCGGCTCACCCAGATGACGCCCATGTGAACGAACCGATCCATTTGATAATATAAAGGGATTCATTGATTAAAAAAAAAACACCCTTGACAATCAACCCTATGTTACAGCCAAAATATTATATGGATTTAAATTAGGTTTTGAATTACGTATATATATCTGTATTTCCGAATCACCTGTTTCGAATTGGAATTCAGGACGAAAGCCTGTAAGAGGCGAATTTTTAATAACTTCTTTGTTGTGCTAATTTTGTTTTCGCTGCAAGGATACGAAATCATATTCGGTGGAGCCTCCCCAGAGACGAAACTTGTGACCAAAGTTTCGGAATAAATTTCAACTTTTTCCCCATACAGCCCCCCGTCTTGTTACTGTATAAAAATTACCCTTTTTGTGTACCTTGTTTTTTTTTACACACAAAACAGAACAATAAGACAGCGAAGAAAAAATCCTGATACGATTCGCAGGAGGGAATTTATCATAATTTTCGCGTTTCGTCTCTTCAACGCCCAAAGTTGCGATATCAACCTGATCGTTTGAGAATTTGCCACCGAAAAGAGTGAGATTTATTGTTTCCTCCTTGGGAAAATAATACATCATACAATTTGATATTCGCAAATGTACACGCGATAAATGGGGTATGAAAAATGCGGTCCGCCATTTTCGGGGTGTTGATGCTGTTCGGACGAGATTCGGCGCAATATTTTGTCTGGTAAACATGAAAAGTTATAAAGGACGTGTACACACGAGAATATATGTGATCCTTTTTTAAAAATGGGACGTGTGTGTAGTCAAAATGTAGACTCATATGTAACGGCGATACTTTCACTATGTTTTTTTATTACCACATGTCATAACACTAAATCTTTGTTGAAAGATGATGGAAACTATCTAAAAACGACGAACTCGTCATTTTGAGTCATGCAAAATAGTCTCGTATTATTGTTTATTTAAATAACACCAACGCCTCCCATTACGACCCTCATTATATTAAATGCTATGATAATAACTATAATTTCAAGCTATATACAGAAAATTAACTAAATATCGCAAGTCTGGAAAAGTAGTTATGTTTTTAAGACTTAATAGAACTTAATGTTGCATAATTAAGACAATATTGTCTTATATAAGGTGTTTCATATTCTGAAAAGCAGATTCAATCTCGGACAAAAAATGTGAATAAAATGCAATGTAACAAATATTTTATTACAACTTTAAAGCATATAAAATACAAACATTTAAGCAATAATTTATATAAAAAATTCATTTAAAAATGTACTAGACTAGAAAAAATTTAATACATAGACTAGATTTTCGAAGACCCTTAAAAAGAGTATTCTTGCAATAGTTGTTAAGATAACTCATGATAGCTTTATATGAAATCAATAATCTAAATATTTTCTGTTATAGATGATAATAGCTCGTGGTTGAATGAAGGGTTTAAAATAAAAATAAAAATTTGAATTTTTTGCAGAGTTAAAAGCAAAAAAGTACAATTTTCGATAAAATCTCAACTCAATTATATTTAGAAGAATTATGCAAAATTTTAATAAGATTGGTGAATTTATTTTTGAGAAATCGTTTAAGTTTTAAGAAAATAGCGATTAAAGTGCGATGATCTCAACCACTCAACGACTCTCTCTCTTAGAATTTTATTCCTATTAACTTGAAATTTTGGGACAATACCCTTAACATATTGTACTTTTGGATAAAAAATAAATAAATGTATTTGTTTGAAAATTCAAAACCCATATAATCCTCTGAAGATGAGCTCTGTAATCCAAATTTCATGGTTTTTTTTAAACGAACAACATTGATTACAAAATTTTATCGTCATATTGCGATTGAATTTTATCTTAAATCCTTTATTAAGCAACTTATTCGCCAGAATTTAGGCGAATTCGGGGAATTATTTGGACAAAACGTGGTCTGGACATTTTCGAAATACCACATTACAAGTTATTTGGTCTTCGACGAATTCCCCATGCAAGAATTTGAAAGACATTTATAATTTTACACAGTCACACATACAGGATGTTTTCCACATGGATCACATTTTTTTTTTGGATTTAGGAGGATCTTTTGCTATATTTCACACATAGACTCTGTTTTAAAGCTGCTGAAATAGAACGTTTTTTTAACATTTTGAAAAAATACCCAAATTTTCACCTTTGAATCATCATAACTTTTTAATCTGTAATAGCACAAATATTTTGGTATTTTGCAAAATATTTTCGATCTAAATAAATATTTTTTCCTGTAACTGGTTCAAACAAAATTAGTTCTGAGCTTCCAATGTCACAAAAATGTGCAAACGCCATGGTCAGGGTTATAAAAATACTGTTTATGTTATAATGTTTTTATTACATTTTTTTTACAAAATTAGCCACTGTTGTTTGACGGCGACGATTATTCCTTCAATTAGGATTTCTTTTGTGAGCACCTTTGTCTCTCCAGACTTTTTCGTTCTCCAGACCTGACACCACTGGATTTCTTTGCTTGGGGACGTACCCTATTACATAGCTAGCATGGTATTCGGACCTGACACCACTGGATTTTTTTGCCTAGGGACGTATTTTTGCAGGGGTAGTTTTTCAAAATTTTGAGAAAAAATCTATTTTGACGACCCTGACACTTGGGACATAGAGTCTATTTTTTTATATGATGCTGTTATACCTAGGGAATCCAATCCCGGGATCCCGGGCAGTTTTAGGTGCTCATGAATCCTGGGATTAATAAACGTAATCCCGAAAAAATCGGGATTGAAATTTTTATCTAATAGAAATCGTACACCTCACCAGCACATTGAAGGCTACTAAATCGAGTCTTTCTCGCCGAAATCCCGTGCATGGAAACAGTGGCGTAACTACTAATTAGTAAGCTTAGGCGACGCATAGGGACAATAACTGTCTAATATATGTATACATATATTCAGTACATATATGTTTTTAAAATTGTTATATTAACCTTTCCCTACCGGTGATGTATTTACTACACTTCGATTCTAATAATGGGAATATCAATATCAAATATAATAGATACGGGGTTCAGAATTTTTGTATACTTCCGTATTATAATTACGAATCACGTGAAAGTATTATAGTATATAAGTATTCGTCTGCAGCGACGGAAATAAATAATTTGTCGGGAAATCGGGAATTTTGCGAGTTTTAGTCCGTGTCTCAGTAGAGAGGAATTTTATCAGTCATATTGATGGTATATTAAATTTTTTAGTGTTTTATTAATCTATTTTTGAATTGTATTTTTATCTTTTCTTAAATAAATAAGATTATTTCGCCTTCCCGAAATTAATTTATTTTCCCGAAATCCCGGGATTGAAATTTTGACTCGGGATTGAATTCCCTAGTTATACCTATTTGAATACCACATGTGATTAAATTTATTCATTTGCTGTCTCCCATATTATAAACTATTTTATATTATTTGGTCAACTGTATTGTTTGCAAAATTCCATGGATTTTTTTTGAATTCATTTCTAAATCTTATAGTATTGAAATGAATTAAAAAAAAATGTATGTAATGCATCTGAAATTTTAAAAGTCCATTTAAATAGATTTATTAGAATATTTTGTCGAAATTGTGCTAACAATCTAAAATCATGCACGCCATTAATGCAGAATATCAAAGGCCATATCAGCGGGAGTCAAAGCAGGATCAGATATAATGCCTAAAATATGACACAACCTTCCGGGATTTTCACCATAGAATTTCATGCTTCAGCAGAATTACGTAAAAATGTACATAAATCCTCAACCCCATTTTTATGATGAATTATGGACCGCTGACACTTCAACAAGAGGAATATTTAGAAGCTTTCGCAGGTAGATATAGATAACATCCCCAACGCGGATGTAAAAAGCGATGATAAACGATTTACGATCGGAGTGTTGAGATTATTGAAGGTAATAAAAAAAATTACACGCCACGTTTAAAATGTTAAGCGTCGGAATCAAAGTCATAAACAGATGAAGAGGCTGTATACGCCAAGATGAGAGAGCGGACAGATGCGATAATGTTCTTCGGGGAAGAACATCGCCGTGGAACACCCGATGAGAGAATAAAAAGGGGAATTCTTCCCTGTACGGAACATTTTCAACTGACTATTATCGTCTCCGTATAAAAATTCTGCTCTTTTGCAAGACGAGGAAAAGCTTTTATTGAGAAGATGATACTTGCTGAATGTTATTTGCTTTGGGAAGACATTTCCATCGGAAAATGTTGCCGACGTACTCGCCCAACGTTGAAATTATATTTACTTACTTCATCTTTGAATCCATTGTAACGATGCAAACTATTCAAAATCGACGTAAGCAGAAAATTCAATTTCAGCTTAATCAAATTTCCACCCACCGCCATACAATGCATCAAATGAACTTGCTTTGCAGTTCGTCAATATCAATTAGCAGATTATTTTTAAATGAATGAACGAATGAAAATTTTAATTTGTTTCAGACTAAAATTAATGCCATTTTTAAATTAGAACAGATACAGATTAGTTTAAGTTTGTACATTCCAGTGTAGTGAATAAAATAGTGTTACGTGGCAGATGTGCGGTTACGGGGTGCCGGGCGCAACCCCGTAACCGCACCCTGCCCCGACGCTCACGCTTCCAAACGGACACCCTCCCAGAGTCCATTCACTGTTTGTACAAAAGATCTGTATAAATCTGCAACACGATTGTTGGCTCCAGGCCTTTATTATTTCACCAAGATAAAAAGTTACGAGATTGGAAACGCCGACAGCAAAAACAAATCTTTCCGCGTCCAAGACGATCGGTCGGATCCCAAAACTTCTTGCTATATATGCTTGGCCGCTACTTATTATCATAAAAAATCACTTATCTGTCAGGACCATCGCAGCGCGTATGAAGCTTGTATATACATAAATAAACACTGTCAATAGCACACAGTATTCGGTCATCTCTTCTTGGGTGCAATTGTTCTTTTATTTACAGCCAAAGAATAATGGATTTGACTGCCTGTTTTTTCTGCGTACTACTTGTTATCTATGAAAAAAAAAGGAATGAGCATCCAATAATCTATCGCTTGCAATAAGATGATATGTAGATAGTGATTAATTGTAGATTATAGTATTTTTATCTCATGAAAGAAGCTTTGCTTCCTTTTTTTATATTTGTTAAAGGAAATTGCTAATTAAAATATGAAGCAATGTTTGTGCAATATATAATAAAATAGGCATGTTACTGGTCTGGTGATTGCTTTATGCTACCTATGGATACACATACTGTTTCTATGATGTGTACGATGGAGGCGGACCAACTGTTGGCCGGAGTTTCACTTTTCGTGACGCTCACGCCAATTTGACCTACCGCGTTTTAATATTGTTTTTTTTTTTGTTTATAGGTATTTGGCACAATCACGATAATACAGTGGCGCTGTGTGGTGCGGGGCGCGGGGGCCGATAGTACCGCTGCGCGAGCGCGGGGCCCCGCGCGCGCCGCCGCTCGCTCGGCAGCCCCGCCATGGGCCGCGGCGACCGCCGGCCTGTCCAGCACAAGGCCGAAGGTATCTATCCATTCTCTTCCTACAGGATCTTCTTTGTACACATTTATCTACACTCTTCATTATCACCGGACGTCCCAGTTCCTCACAAGACACGGACGCTTTAGGGCCTCGTTGGTTAGGATTGGACTTTCAACAACTTCGGAATGTTCATACAAAGATCTGTTCATGGATGCAGACTATGTTCTATGGACAATTTCGGAAATGGCGTCAGATCGCGAGGCGTTCCTTTGACGTGGTCCGAAATTCGGACCGATTGGACACGGAAACCTTTTGGCTATCCTCTCTAACTTTAGGACAGCCCAAGAATTTCAAAGTTAAATAAGAGTCTTTAGCTAGCTTCCCCCCGCGCTCAAAGTGCAAGTGGACGCAAGAAGCGGAGAAGGAGCATGTCCGCAAGGACATGGAATTTTAAATTCACTTTTTTGCACTATACTGTGCACTTTATGAATTTATCATATTAAACGATCTGCAGTCGTTTTAATTAATTTTCTTAGTTAGCACAAAAATATCCAACAGCATGAACCTCTAGGTTTTAGCTAGATTTTCTTGTTAAGTTTTAGATACTTATTGTTTCTCATTATTGATGAAAATTGAGACATTATATTGCGCTGTTATACATACGCTAAAGTAAGTTAACTAAATAGATCTTTTACAAATATATATAATTTTGGCAAGGAATATCACACTTGGCTGAATTGAATGTTAATAAATTTTCATAAAATATATTAAAGGTTATTTTTAGTAGTCTTTGTGTGGTAACATTGAAGTTCGATCCGATAATGAGAACTAATGGAAAATTGGTAATATGAAACGTTTAGTGGCGAGGTGTTAGAACTCTATGTTCAAACATTGAGGCGATCCTTTTAAGTCTATATATATTTTTAATAGGGCTCAAAAATAAATTTAGTACATATAATAGTATTCCTTCCAAATACGTGTTAAATAATGCTGAATAAAACCAAAATTTCATTAATAATTTAATCTCACAACAGGCATATCAATATTTTTTAAAAGTAGTAATATGCTATGATCCTTTTCAATTTATAGCTTCATTTTAGTGTAATTTGAACTATTGGATTGACTGTATATCAAATGAGATTGTATATGAGAACTCAAAAAAGCTCAAAGAGTGAATTAAGATCTGACACCATTTTTTCAACATTTGGTGTCAGAAGATGAAATTTGAATGAAGTTCGAATGCATTTTTTGAATATCATAAAGCATTTTAAGGTAAATTAGAATGAAAAGAGGTCTTTATCAGGGGATTAAATCGAAATAAGCCAAATGTGATGAATAACAGTGTACATTATGTAGGCTAGGCGAATGTCCTACATAACAAAATTAATTAGAAATTTCCTCTATTGGACATCATTTAGCCGGGCTGAAATTATGAAAATTTTCGCGCAAGTTTTACATTCAAACACTGTAATTAAAATTAATTGCTAGAATGTTCGTTTTTACGTTTTGTAGGGGAGTTAAGCTCGTCTACGTCTCATTAACGCGCTCTGTCACGCTCACTTTTTTTCATTACGTGACCGTCGGTTACAAATTTCCGCCCTTTTCTGCCGAGTGAAAATGGTCGATGCGCTCGTTGCCCATTGGAATGCGAAACCTTTTTAATCAGGAAAGAATTTCTGCAAGGAAAAGGATGGCCCTCCAGTGGTAGTAAATTCTGGATCAATTTAAATAGCGAAAAACAGGACGGCGATTCCCTGGCGCATCATGGAATATCTATCTTGAAATCTTTCTGAAAGGAATAAACTAGATGAATTTTTAACGATCAATCTATCGTGGACGTCTTTTTTGTAAGCACCCCAATTTGAGACAGTTGTTTGTACGAAATATTGCCCAGTATCTCGAAAAAACATGTGGATCTCTATGGAGCGTCTATGGAACTGTGAAGTATTAGGTTGGGGAATAAGTTCATAGCGTTTTTGTATTATTTTGTTTTACAACATTTTTTGCTTTTTAGCAAAGTGTATAATATTAATTCGATAGAACTCTTTCTGTTCTACAAATCTGTGTTAATCATCTTTTTGAATAATTTAATTTTTTATTACCTTTGAGTCTTAAAAATGGAATATCCAGGAGGTAAAAAGCAACATTTCGACGCCTACTCTTCTTTGCTTTTTATCGAGGTCAAAAAACTACTGAAACACCCCAGGTCATTTACAACGTATACGGAGAAGGTGTCATAAGTGAGTCTACAGCACGTAAATGGTTTGCAAAGTTGCACGAAATTACCGAAAACAAAAAAAAACAAAACAAAAAAAAAAAGGAAATCGCCTTCAAATTGTTTCTTAACATCTCGCCCGCCAAGCAAGACGTGGTCATAAACAGCGCTTTTTGCACCGAATCTTCATGGAAGATGATAAATAGTACCTATACATAAACATGAAGCAAAAAAAGGAATGGGTGGCTCTAGGAGATACGCCAAAGCCGAAAGTAAAGCCGGACCTCCATCCAAAGAAGACTATGATCTGCGTTTGGTGGGACTGGGAAGGCATGGTGCATTGGGAAATACTCGAAAAGAATGCCATGGTCAACAAGGAGCTCTACATACCTCAGCTCAGCGTGAAAGATCCTACTTAAAAGATACCTTCGACAAGGCCAAACAATACTCCTTCACGACAACGCCAAGCCTCATGTTGCACAAGTCGTCAAAGCCGCACTCTAGTGTTCGAATGGGAGGTCCTTCAGAGGTCTTTCGAGAGGCAAAAGAAGGTAGTAAAGAGCAACGGCGAATACATAATTAATCAATTTATTGTTAAAACTTATGAATATTGTTCAGATAAAAGTTTTTGATAAAAACGCTACGAACTTATTCCCCAACCTAATAGATTGTTTCTCAAGACTTTTCGCTGTAATTGGGATAACTGCATAGTCTTCTATATATTGCAGTATTAAATAAAGTTGACCCCGTTGATGCCTTTGATTCCCGATTCTCAGACAGAATTAGGAATTTGCCGTGTTTGTCCCAAGTTACGACAGTGGATCTGCTGTTAAGCGTGTCTTAAATAAGAACTCGACCATTTTTATTGAAGAATATCTAATATAAATGTACTTTTGTGATGTGTTTCCACCACGTATGCACCACTCCGATATGCAATTATGCTCTGGTATGAGGATATCTTCAGTGGAATATTTTCAAAAAGTTTAATTCAGAAATCATCTTGCAAATGGTTCTATAAATTGGCTTGAACGTCACAAAAAAAAACTCCCACTGGCAGTTGATCAGAAAAAGATGGAGAATCGTTTTTAATCTCGCCATCTCCGTCGCATATGTCATAGATACGCTACGCGCATGCGCCTCATACCCTCTACTTCGTATATGAGTGTGTATAAAGCAACCAGTTGGCGAGTAGCTAACCTATTTTATTATTTATTACACAAACAATGCTTGACGCATTTTATTTTTATCAACGCTATGGATCAATTTTGCTTAATTATATCCATAGTGAATTTATTTAATTCTATAATGTTTTGAACAATTATGATAGACTCAAATGATAAATAGCACGAAGGGAACAAACATCACGTTCCACATTTTATCTTACAAAATGACCACAGCCGGAAAGGCGTAAATACCATCCCATAGGGAAGATCTCGTCCATTCATCGGCGCCATCTGCAATTTACCCCAAACGGAAGAAGCCACCCTGACTTGCGGCAACCCAGAAGTGGTCTCCGGACAATGAGGCCCGCACAGCTTTTTATTACACACTGAAATACTTTATTACCACCTATTATTTCCACCAGATGAGCGCAGAGCAATGTAAATGTCGAAGCAGTCGTTATTTCCGCAAGTCTTCATAAAGGAAGAAGGCTTTCAGCCCTCCCGGACGACGAGCTTTGTAATGAATCCTTTCAAGCTTAATGAATGTCATAATTATTTTCTATCGAGCGAAATAATAATTTGTCGCAATCGATCTCTCTACAACATGCTTCATTCTTGTCTCCATCGGTATTGATATTATAAAGCCTCTGTAAAAAATCGCCTTTCTAAATAATCACTAAAAACTTTTCAAAATATTGTTCGAATTAACGCATACTGTAAATCTGTAGATTGCATTAATTCTCGAGATTAACAACGATTTATTTCAGCCCCTATGCATGCACACACAGTAAAAAGAAAGATATATGATGGATTGTTGTGACTACGGGAAGACATGTTCATCCCGCCGGCTCCCCAGCAGTCTCGTAGCTGTCTTTTCACGGATAACAAAGACTTTGCCCAAGAACGTTGACTTAATATCACGTTTTGATCACATTTTCTGCGATTTAATAAGCAAATGACCCACATGAGGAGATTACACGTGAGATGGGGACTCCAATCATACATTATAAATTTTAAAAATTAATAGAATTAATATTTTCAATAGATCGTCTCGATCCATACTTACCTTTGATCATAAGAAATTGATGGATATCATAAGAGAATTGGCATTATTACTCAAGTATTTGTGCTTAAAGGATGGAAAACGACGTATAAAATATATCCATGAAAGTTGGAAATCAAATTCATATTCGTTGATTTGTAAAAAACTACGAAATCCAAACGAAATACACGTTTTATCGAAATCAGCCAAATAAACATTGCTCCAGTCCCCCACTTCTTCAAATCCCTATGTCGTAAGTAAACATTTCCCTGGAAAGTTTTTCCATCAATTGTAAACAGTCTTAATGAGCACATTTTCCAGACAAATTTATTTGGAAGTTCCCGAAAGAAGAGCGTATGGAAGCCAATAATGAATATGTCAAAACATCCCCTGCAACAGATGTTCCACGCAATTGTTTCTCCTCTCTTTTGCATACGAAAACAAATTTAATGATGTCGATTTCGAAGCACATACAGCTCATAAAACATTATGTAGTAAAGCATCATAAATTCAAAGTGCGTGTATTAAAATTTACATCTAAATTACACGAATGAGGATAAACATTGATTTGACAATCTATTATTTTCAGAAATATAATCGGTCAACGACAAACAGAAAGAGAGCACACTTAGGACTTTAGGAATAAGTCCAGTTCATTAATTTTATTTTATTTGAATTGAATTTTTTATCTAACAGAAATCGACGCTTGGAAACAGTGGCGTAACTACTAATGGATGAGCTTAGGCGACGCCTAGGGACATTAACTATCTAATCTATGTGTACATATATACAGAACATATATGCTTTTCCAATTGTTATATTTGCCTTTCTCTACCGGTGATGTATTTACTACACCTCGACTTCTATTAATGGGAATATCGATATGAAATATAATAGATACGGGGTTCAGAATTTTTGTATTCCTCCGTAATATAATTACGAATCACATCAAAATATTACAGAATATAAGTATTCATCTGCGGCGACGGAAATAAATCATTTGTCGGGAAATCGTTTAAATATCTTATGACAATACCTCCAACGAGTGTGGATTTTCAGCAGCAAGTTGCCTTGCTTTCAAAATCAGATCCAGACTAAATGACGAAACACTCGATGCTATAATGTTACTTCGGGCATAATTTCAAAATAATATTTGAATTTTTTAGTATTTTATTTATCTATTTTTGAATTGTATTTTTATCTTTTCTTAATTAAATAAAATTCTTTCGCCTTCAAGCTATTTTTTTATATTAAACAAATGGACTTGGTAGTAATTTTTGATCAAATTGTTCCTTGGACTTATCCCTTGGATGAGTATGCACTCATATGTTGAGCGCGCACTAGGGCGATCCAGAGAGAGTATGCACGCACATGTGGCATGGAGCGCTCCACAGCGCTTTATTTTCAATGCCGTTCTTTTATTTCTAATACAATTAGTACCAAAAGTGATCATATTTGAGATAATCGATTTCAAATTTGACCAAATACTAAAATTAAGGACACACAAATAAACCTGTATTTTGTCCTTTCCAAAACATTTGCATTGATGAGATGAGAGCAGCGTTTATATCTACGTAAGTAATTACACATTTAAATATTTTGGTCGAAAACCACTGATTTTATTACAAATATTTCAATCTATATACAAACTTATAATTATTCTACATATCAAGAAACTAGAATTGAAAAATCATATTAAATTACATGACAATTTTAAAAATAAATCATCAATATAAAATAAGCCATTAGATATAAACTTTATTTTTATACGTATTTAAATTTGTTTGTTATTAAAAAAAATCTGCTTTCACTAAAAAAAAAGTTGCGAGTCTGTAGTCTGTGAGACTAATGATTAGTGATCTAACATTTTTTACAGGATGGGTCGGAATGAATTGTTCTCGCCCTGAACATTTCGGCGCCCATGTCATTTTTGGATTGATAAGCTTATTTGAACTATCAATTAACTATATATTTGTGATGCATTTAAAAATGATCTCAAGCGAATACTAAAACCACCCGATTGCTGCCTGAATGTATAGGAAAAAAAATTGGGATAAACAAAATACTTAATTATTAGGTTACATATTTGATGCTAAAATACGATATATCGTCAATTGTGAAAGTGACGAGCTAAAGGATTAGATTAAATGCATGAATCTAAAGTTAAAGCGGAAAAAATGAATTGATTAGATTTACAAATATTAAAGATTCAAATTGATTGATGTTGCGCAGGGACTGATTTCCCAAAAATCCATAACGCATTCATTTTCCTTAAAGCATTCGACGCTGAATTGAATTTTTCCTGATTCGCAGCATTCTTCTTTAGCTTTTATGCAATGTAAATGATTTATAGATGGTGGTGGTCCAAAATGCTGGTTTTGTGGCTTATTATCAAGCCTATTTTTAGGATTATCTTTTTTTTTATCCATAAGTATAACATTCCTTGTGACAAAATCAGACTTGTGCTGTAAGGGTGGAGGTGGTTTTAGGGGTGGCTTCATCGTTTTAGGAATCGCAAACGAAATACCTGTTGGAGTATCATCATAATCGTAATCTTCAATTGAATCAACCCTTCGTTGTGTCGTTGAAATAATTGGTTGAGTTTTCGTTATTGTAAATTGCGGATATTTTGATCTACTATGATTTTGTTGGGTCGATAAATATGGGTATTTGATATTTTTATCAATTGGTTGAGTTTTCGTTGTTGTAGATTGCGGAAATCTTGATCTATCATGAATTTGTTGGCCCAATAAATATGGATGCTTAATATTTTGATCAATTGGTCGGTTTGTCGTCGTTTTTCTAGAGGGTGGATATTTTGATATATCTTGAAATTGTTGGCCAGGAATGTTATAATTCGATAGTTTATTTGGTCGATAATTCGATCTTGAAATACCTTGATTTTGTCGGCCATGGGTTTTAATTGGTTGTTTGGCATGATGAGGTATCATTGAATCATAATTGTTTAATTTCTTTATGCGTGTATCATCTGGATAAATAAATCCTGTTTGATCTTCTGGATCGAAAGCACTTCTAAGATCCATAGCAGGAAGATTATTAGCTGGAGGTTTTTCAAGCGAATTTTCGTTCGTTGGATTCGAATAAGAATCCATGTTTGCATAGCTATTTTTTTGCATAGTCTGACCAAATAAAGTTTTCGGTGCATTTAGTTCTGGATTTATTATAACAACTACATATGGTGTAGGGACCATTTGGTTATCGAACTGATTGCCTGGATTGTATCCATTTATGTATAATGGAAAACTCAGCTGAAATCCATTAGCAAATATTTCCCAATTAATAAAAAATAACAACACTCCCGTTCTAAATATCCTGTACATATCTGTAAAGAAAGAAGAAATATGGTTGAAAAAAGTATAAAATCTATATTTACCACAAATTTGTAAATTCAGCATTCAATAAAAGCGTCTTATATTACTACAGAGCACTTTCGATTGGAGATCTCAAACCAAATTTACCCCGATTCTGAAAATAAACCCCATTTAGCATTTGTGGGATGCAATAAGACAGGGGTCGGCAACCTGCGGCTCGCGAGCCACATGCGGCTCTTTGGACGTGAAGCTGCGGCTCTTTATCACAGTTTTACTCCAAGCATGGCATCCACTCAAAAAAGGAGAAGAACTGAAGAAGAGCATCGAGAATTCAATCGGGATTGGACGAAGTCGTTCGCTTTCATATTCAACTCAGATGGCCTCCCATTTTGTCTCATTTGCCACAAAAAACTTGCATACAATACGAAATCAAATTTAGAGAGAAACTTCACTACAAACCAGAAATCTTGAAAAAAAAAACCAAAGATTTGCCAATATCCGCTAAAACAGTACAAGACAGAATAGCTAAAATGTCTTCAAATGTAACATATTTGCAGGTGGAAGACATTCAACTGGCTTCTGCTTTATCACTTGCTATAAATGAGTATTGCGACATAAAAGACACAGCAAACGTGGCTCTTTTTGTCAGGTAAAAAGAAAAACTTCTAGGATTGCTACCGCTCTCGGGACAAACTAGAGGGGAAGATATAGAGAATAACGTGCAAAAATGGCTCGAAGATAATAAGATCAATTTAAATAAAATCTTTTCGATAGCAACTGATGGAGCCAGAAGTATGACAGGAAATATAGGGACAATAACGATTCTTCAGAGCAAAATAAACCACGAAATACTTACGTTTCACTGCATAATACACCAAGAAGCGCTTTGTGCCCAAAAATTTCCGGCCAAAATAGTTCAGGTCATGACTTTGGTAATCTAGATTGTTAACAGCATCTTGTCAAAAGCACTCTACCATCGTCAGCTTAAAGAATTCTAGAACGAAATGAATACTTAGTATTCCGACCTCCTTCTTCAGAATAAAGTGCGATGGCTTTCCAAAGGTAAGGTGTTGAAACGTTTTACTTTGTGCTTGGATGAAATAAACACATTCCTCAAAGAAAAATATATTAATCACCCTGAATTAGAGAACGACAAATGGTTGCAAATTTTTTTCTTTATAGTAGATATCACGGCGAAATTAAATGATCTGAATCTAAAACTGCAAGGAAAGGAAAACCCAACCTATGTTTTAATAGAAGAGTTGAGTTGTTTTGATGAAAAAATAATTATTTTTGCAGAAGATATTCAGAGCGGTTAATTACTTCATTTTCATTTTCTAAAGCAATATCGCACTAAAACCAGTGCGATTGTTGACACAAATTACATCAGCACAGTTATAAAAAAAATTAAAGATGAATTTTCTGACAGATTTCAGCAATTCAAAACCAACAAAGCCATTCTAGCATTCATAGTAAGTCCTCTCAACACAAATAGTAACGAAATCTACATTGAGCCATTTGGAGTTGATACTGAATCTCTAGAAACGCAATTGATCAATTTAAAAAGTAAAGCTTTGTGGAGTGGAAAATTTACAGAGTTGAAAAGCAAGTTGGAAGAGTTGGAGGTCCAGAAATGTATATACGTAACGCAATAAAAGTGGACAACTTTAAAAGAAATGCCGCGAGTTGAGGCACTTATATTCGACGCATGGAATAGTCTTCCAGATTGCTACAGTGAGGTGAAGAATTTGGCATTTGGAGTCCTGACTATCTTCTGATCGACATATTTGCAAGAGTAAGGCCCGATTCACACCACGGTGCTGCTAACGGCTCGATCCCGCTCTCGGTCTCGGTCCGGTCAAACACTTTCACACAAGAAACGGAATCGGAACGATCCGATAGTGTGAATACTCTGACTGTTTCCTGTGTAAGAACATTAGATCGGACCGGGATCGGAGCGAGATCGAACCGTCAACGGCACCACAGTGTGGATCGGGCCTAAGCGTTCTCTTGCATGAATATAATTAAAAGTAAAGTAAGAAGCCAACTAACAAATGAAAATTTAGAGTCGTGTTTGAAACTTAAAACAACAAGTTATGAGCCAAATTTATCCAAACTTTCTAAAACCATGCAAAACCATCGCTCCCATTAAATTTATTTGCTCAAATGTATGTTATTGTTTTATTTATTTCTAAGTACAAATTACATTGCTTAAAAAAAATTTCTACTTGAATAACCATGCAAAACCATCGCTTCCATTGAATTTGTTTGCTCAATTGTTTGTTATTGAAGTACAAGTTAGTGTTGTAAGTAAATGTTTAATTATTTTGATTTTTTAACTTAATAGGTGTATAATAGGTGATTATCTAATAATACCATATATATATTATCTAATAATACTACCTTGAAAATGGACCCGACGAGTGGTCCGAAATATCGGATAAGGTAAAAAAGGTTCGTTTTTTAATTTTTTACCAAAAACCTTAACGCGATCGAACACCCTGCTATTTATTAATGTTTTAATAATTAAAATAATTTAAATATGACTCGCGTAAATCTGAAAAACTCTATAATAATACTATATATTATATATATATTATCTAATTTGTTGTTAAAAAATACTACTTAAATATGAATAAATATATTATTTTTACCAAAAAACTTTATTTATGCGAGTACTATTTATTGTTGGCAAGAAAAAAAATTGTGGCTCTTTAAACACTTGAAATTTTTAAATTGTAATTTTTGGCTCTTCCGACTCAAAAGGTTGCCGACCCCTGCAATAAGAGAATATTCTGTAGAAATCATAGAGCAGCGTATTATAGTACATTTTTCTAGGAGAAAGATTATTGCTATCCAGTCACTCATAAACTATCCTGCACGACTTTATGAACTTTACTTTAATGATTGGTTGTTTCTGTCTGTGAATGCAAAGTGGGATGTCATATCATCGAGACTAACATATAAGCACGTCTGATTCCCGTTAAACGGCTGATTTCAGAGCCTCGTTAAAAAAGGAACATTGAGGAACTATCGGGACTGGCTATAAAATAAGCTGCCTGTTTTTACAGTTAGTGGGAATTGAATGGAGTTGACACAAAAGAATGTCCCTCGTAACATGGGTGACCCAAAGATGACAACGTCCCGTTTCATAGCCAATACCACAAGTGCGATTAAATCACTTGTATTCGACGTCCTGCCGAATTTGTTATGTCTGTTTGTTGAACCTGAAACTGCCGGGAAAGACTGAGCAAATTGCAATTGTGGTGTCAGATGTGCACTAGTATGTGTCATGCGATAATTTCCTTTGTTAATAGTTGTTAAAAAATATGATCAGGTAACAGACGACAGACAGTGACTGACTGGATTGGGAGATCATTATAGTTCGAACCCATTTCTTGCTCTGCTATATAGTCTATTCCGGGTTACCCCGGAGTAGCCATACAGAGAGGGTCTTCCACTGATATTTTAGCCCAGCTAGAAACGCTACGCGCAGAACATCCAGGCTCCCACCCCTTTTGTTCCACGCCCTCCAGCGGAGGCGAGAAAATCAGCTTCAGACTATTGCACCCGAGGGTGCGGCGGAGGAGGAAGGGCAAAAGTTCAAGCGAATTTAATGGAATACGACCGCGGGTTCACTATCACCACGAGTTCAACCTCAGCACCTAGCCACGAAGACGAGTCTCCCCTGTATGCCTATGCTGTTGAGAATAGTGGTGAGCCTTTGACACAGTCTCCACCAACTACTGTAATCGACTGTTCCACACACCGCTTTATGGGTGTGCAGTACAGGGTGACCTGCGCACCCAACTCATGTTAGCTGGGCTACTCCAGCTGCGTTTGATGAACAAACCGACGATGCTACTTTCGCGCACCTCTACTCCACATCAACACCCCAGGGGTTCCACCATTGCCCACAGGCGTAGGGTTGGCTCCCCCCCCCTGAGATATTATAGGAAGAATATGATCAATAAGCATGAAAAAAAGCTACATGTTTCTTGAACTGTGTCTCGATCAAACTGACTGTAAAAGTATGATCTCAAAAATTTTATAACTTTCCAGCTCTTCTTATAAACTATTTTTCATTTTTGCAAGAGATTTGATGTCTGTATTTTAAATAGCGTCATTGTCCATTGGAATGACTGATAAGCCATTATCATTGTTTTTAATATTTATAAATATAAAATGTCAAAGGTGAATTAATATCAGGCATAGTTGTTTGGCAATCCAACACAAAATTCCTTCGAATTTTAATCTTAACCAAAAAATGAAGGGCAGAATATATTCAAAAGTTTGTTGGCACATAAAAATAATTATGAAGAAATACATGCTTGTCCTACAAGTTGCTGATTGATTATACAACTACTTTTTTCATATGGTTCTTAATGATAGCAGCAAATATAATTGTGTGCAAACATTACCGAGCAGTCTTTTGCAAAACTTTTTTTCAACTAATCCAAAATCCCTTCGACAACAAAATTATCGGCTATTTATTCAATAAAAAAGCATGCAAAAATATTAACTCACTGTATAACGAGCTGATTCTTCTCAAATTATGTCCGCTGTGAACGAGTCATTAGCAAAATGAGACGCGTCACTTAATCAAGCAAAAATATTTTTTGGCCGCGATAATAAATATAAAATAGGGTTGTGTACAATATTTTGACGAGATAAAATCTAAAATATTAAACTGGAAAACCATGGGATTGTATAAATCTTTGCTTATTGTTAGATAAAGTCATCTTTGACCTGGATGACGGCATTGAGTCTGGTGATGAATGTGTTACCCGCTGCACGAACGCCTGCCTCCAAAATCTGCTTTCATCCTGATCAACGACTTCCCGTTGGACAGTTTTTTGTTTTACAAAAAAGTATATGAATTAACCAATTTATAATAAAACCAACAGCAATATTCTATCAATTACTACACAACTATAAAATTCTTATACATTAATATAAATAACCTTGTTTGGATGTTTTCTTGATATAAAAACAGGTTTATACGAGATTTAATGAATGTATAAGGAAAAACCATTGGCAGGCCATCGTACTTGAACTATTAATAAGATGTAAATTTTCATATACGTGTTATATATTGAGTTGATGCTAAAACTATTGCTTTATTGTATATAGATTCGACAGATTTCGTCTCGATTTCGATGATTTTTGTTCAATATATGATGAAAATATCGAGAAAACGTGTTGTAGGTGCTTTAACAATTTTATGATATAAATATTTGAGGCATATTTATAAGTTGAGAATGATATTGGCGCTCCGCACTATTGGTGTACTCCAAAATGAATAGCCTCACGCGAGTACGTTTGATATCGGATCGCGGAAGGTCCGAAAAATATAATCAAATTGTAACATAAAGACATCTTCTTTGTAAAGATCTTTATTGCCTTGGAAGAAGACTCCCCTGCTGCGATACCGCTGGGAAACCGGCGGGAAGAACTAGTCTTCTCACGACGGTTCGACTGTTTATCCTTTTCTGCAAGTTCACATTCATGCTTGAACAAAATGCCGGATTTTTCACGGTATTTGTAACAGCGTACAACATTCAGAATAGACTGTAATCAAGCCATTTTATTGGATTTTAAAGGTTTTCATCCGAGACTTTACTGAAAACATTCCTTGATATTCTTATTATTGGCCTGAAATATAAAAAATAAGGGGTCATCCCAGAATGATCCAAAACTCGCAAAATTCCCGATTTCCCAACAAATTATTTATTTCCGCCGCTTCAGATGAATACTCATATATCATAATACTTTGATGTGATTTGTAATTATATTACGGAGGAATACAAAAATTCTGAATCCCGTATCTGTTATATTTCATATCGATATTCCCATTATTAGAGTCGAAGTGTAGTAAATACACCACCGGTAGGGAAAGGCTAATATAACAATTTGAAAAACATATACGCACTGAATATATGTATACATTAACATACATTTGTAACGTGTCGGACTATAGGGTACTGCCCGCGACCCCTTGTAATCCGGATTTTTTTTGGAAAGGAGTACTTGTAATCCGAAATATTATGAAAATAATACAAGGTTTCATATTATAGAAATAACGACATACACACAATCGCCATGGCAGTTATAAAAAGTATTTTTATTACTGAACATTTATTGATTCATTACAATTTTGGCGGCCTAGAATCACAATATTCTGTTAGTCTGTGAGACTAATATGTAGTGATTGTGCAACTCAAAAATATGATTAGCGATCTAGAATTAATAGCCTGAATAAATATTGTTTCTACATATAAAATATTTAATCTTTTGCTTATTGGGGCTATTGTGAATATAGATTAGAATCCATTCAGACTGCTATATACATTTTTTGAGTGTTCTCACAGATACGTGACCTACAAATGAGAAACCGAAGGCGACTTAACGAATATAATTTCAGATAAAAAACATTGTTTCTTACTCGATGGTTTCTCGTTGAAATATGTTTAAGCACACTTCCACAGACAAGAGCTCCCAACGGAGCATTTTGTTTCCCCATTCTGTAGTATTTGTGTCTTCACCGGCGCAGGTTTTCTATCCTCATTTCCTTTTTCTTCAACAATTTTCTTCGGGGCTGTTGTTATTTTCCGGTCGCCATATACTTCACAATCGCAATGTTTGCACGGCGGACTCGCTTCTCGTTCTGCTAAGAATGAAGAGTGTAAACGTGTTTGTACAACGCCAAATTTAGATGGAAATAAACAAAGATGAAAAGCTTCGGAGAGATTTTATACCAGCCCTTTCGATGATGATTTATTTATTATTTGTATTTAACGAATGGTAATCAATCTATCATCATTAATTCTAAATAAATGTTGAACGGATATTGCATGCTTTTATTGTTGGGATGCCAAAGGGTTGAGGGTTATTAAATCAATTAGAAGGACTATTCAGTATTTTTATATTATTTTTATAAAAGTATATAATATTTCTTACGTACTAATCTCTTTTTATGTATTTATTTCCGATTTAAGTACAAATCAAGTAGGAAAAGCATCGAAAATGTAAAAAAATCAATCGTACTTCTTATTTGTTCATTAATGCTTAAGGGGTGGAATTGGACCGGTTGCCTGTTTCGATATTGAGGGAATATCAAAGGAGATTCCAGCTGGTTTCTCTTCATAATCATAATCATAATCATAATACAGTTCATTATCATCTTGAGATTCTGTAGTCGAATCAATTGGTTCTGTTGTCAAATCAACTGATTCTGTTGTCGTTTTTGTTGCACTTTTCATTTCATTTTCCTTCGCATTGCTTATATCGCTTTCCCGACATCTATCAAATAATACACAATCACCAAAAGATACAAGTATTTTTAAAAACACGTTAAGGTGCATTAAAACTATTTCCATGTTGAAACTTGGTGCATTCAATTGACCTGCACCCACATTGCGACTTCTTTTCGGTCTTAGAATTTGCTTTCCAGCGTTCTTCAAACCATGATGATCTTTGTCCAACGATATCAATCTAATAGAATGCTCGTGAGGATCATAAATATGCACTTCTTCGCTATTTCGCCGATCGTTGATAAATCCTTTCGTTTCTAAATTATTCAATTTATATTGCAACGAAGGACCGACTGACGATGTCAGAAGAAATATGATAAGCTTGAATGGGATCATATCTGGAAATATAAAAAAATGACTTATCATATAGACATCAAACACATTAATATGATTCAATTTTTGCCATAATTGGCGCGTGGCCATTATTCCATATGCCCAAAATGCACACCAAAATCCGTTTTTGTAATAAATATCAGCACATGGTTAAAATTGTAATACTTTCTACTTAAACAAATTAGCTTATATAATTTGAAAAAACGTAACATATAAACATTATACAGTTCTAATATCTAGGCCTTGTGTTTGGATAGCATTTTTATACGAATAGCGTGGCGAATTATTAAATCTGCCATCGCCCACATCAATCAATCGTCTAGTTTTTATTGAAATCAATACACTTTTAATTTATTTTGATGCATTTAAACAATCAAGATCCATGACATTCGACCAATCAGCAGGCCAATTTAATACGGGATTAGATCGATATTTATGAGTACTTAAAACACAAAACTCACTCGACTCTCCCAAAGATCATACTACTGCCGAAGACGCACAAAAACTGACTGGTCTTCATATCTTGCTCAAAAACTCATCACAGCATCTGGTTTTGTCGATGTCACTGCTATTTTAAATTCAAATTACATCAAGGCTTAGGTGAAATAAAAAAAAACTAGGAAATTTTTCCTTGAAACTTGTCATACACAATAATAATACGGCGATTGTGATGAAAACGCAAATCAATAGATCTTAAAATTTCGCTTTATTTGGCCTTTCTATCTCTTTTTCAAGGCACATCGTATCGTGCGCTTTTTGAAGAGATTCGATCTATTTGTATTCACAGTTTGAATGATTTTACATGTGTTTCAGTACACAACCACTGCTTTTTTGAACACAAATGTGCAATATATCAGAGGGACCATAAAGTAATCAAAATTTCAAAATAATTTATTTTAGAGTCGATATGATGTGAACATGTTCTTAAAATTCTTAAAATTTGAATTATAAAAAAAACATACCATTTTCTTCGAGGTTGATGTTATTTTCCGATAATCGATGTTTCATAATAATAACATCAATTACTCCAAATAATTTTTGAACGAGAACTGCATATTTTTATTGTAAGACGACAAAAGATATAGGGATAGCAAATAAATTAGATTGATTTCCGATTAAAAAAATATGTTTGTATTGCTTTAATATGTATATATATAATAATTCTTAAGAACTAATCGATATTAATTATTGTAGATGACTTTTGTAACTAAGGAAGACTCTTTCGTGTCAATTTTTCTGATTTAAATGCAAATCAAGAAGGTGAAGCATTGAAAATTGAATACAATTATAATTTGTTTTACTTATAGCGTTTCGTATGTAATTGATGATGATCAAGGGGAGGAATTGGATGAGTTGGGGGTTGCATTGTCGGCAGAATGTCAAATGAGATTCCAGTAAGCGTTTCATCATAATCATAATACATTGAATAATCTTCACCAGAATCTTCAACTTTTTCTGTTGTCATCTTTATTGCATCATTACTAACAGATTGTATTGATTTCGTGGTGTTTTTGCCATTAATTCTGCTATAATATGTTTTCTCATATTTTCGACATCTTTTCAGTTTCCTTTTAAACATTCTACATGATGAAAATGTTACAAATATTTTAGTACGTCTCTTGTTGCGCAATGAAATCATTTCTGAATTAACATTTTGTAATTTTAACTCGTCTTCGTATAAATCGTAATGTCTTCTAACACTCTTTAAGCCATGGTGATTATCATTTTCTTGTCTATTCGTCTGAACATTGATCACTTCCTTTATTTCAGGATAACTCTTTTCGTATGGCAATGAAAAACCAACTGATAATGTTAGAAGAAATACAGCAAATTCGAATGGAATCATATCTGAAATTGAATATACAACAGATCGTTAATAAAATGATGTATAAAAGCATAAAATATTCAAAAATATATCGATCAAAAAGTATAGCGACACAGATGAATAAATTTCTCAATATTAAAAACACGTTTTTATAAGAATGGAGGGGACCAATTTTTAAATCTGCCACCGCCCGCATCAATCAACCATCACGCGATCGTACCACGTCCACCTTTTATAAACATCAAATCTTTCTGTTTTTTTGCTGAAATTATATGAAAACAGATATTCCAATCTATTTATGTACCATTCTGAATTTAAAGACTTTGACCTTATTAAATATCAAACACGCTTAAGGAAAATTCATTCAAATTAAACCATATGCTGAATGTAAATTATAAAATTATTGCATTTTATCATAAACTTCGTATGTTGTCGATTATGAAGAAAAACTGAATAAAACCCATTTATATTTTTGATAGAATTTAATTGGTGATCAATTGATTTGATTTTAAGATCGAAGTATATCATATAAATTTGTAACATTCAGTTCTGTTATTAAAATCAATGGAATTTGGTCAATCATCCTATTTGAAATGCTTTCGGATTATTATTTAATGAAATGATTTTGACTTATTAAACCTCGTTAATGCTTCGGATTGACAATTACCAATTTAGATTACTATGTTATTAGTACTCAAAACACAAATCTTACTCAATGTTGAATGATCAATTTGGAATTATTTATATGACTAGACTATTTCCAACAACGTATCGCCACACACTGATGTATTTATCGTGGGTCAAAACTCATCACACCATTTAGTTATGTTGTTGTTTTTTTTTAATTTGGAATCGCTTTATATTTGCGACGTATTTCTAATAAAACAGATTTAAAGAAGACACGGTATGCACAAAAACAATTTATAATTTTGGAATTTCAAAACGTCATTTATGAACCCTTTGCGATATTTAACTTGTTCCTATTCCCTAAACAAAAGGGAAATTCATTTCGATTTTTTAACAGTATCGTTCGGAATCATTTTGTAACATCAAAAACATCGAAAACTGTAAATATTTTTTCTTAGTTTAGGATATATTCGAAACATTTCGTCAGGGTTGACACAAATAGAAATTATCAAAAATACCAAATTTATTCAAAAATATAAATTATTAATTTTTAATCGATAGAAAGTAAGCAATCCTTTAAAATATTTATAGCGTGAATAATCATAAATGATTGGGAAAATTCCGAAATATTTTTTTTTCAAAAAATATATGTCAGAAGATATTATGGAGTTCATCATTGAAGAAATTAATAAGCAATACCGATATATAAAAATCAAACTACCAGCGGAATCAAATTCTTACAGAATAGACGAGTGGTACGATACAAATATCGACGAAATGTACATATCAGCCGTTTGTTTGCTGATATCAAGAAATTCAAGAAATAGCCAAAAATAATTTTAGTCCATTTTGGTTGATATTTTATTGTATTCGTCTATTTATTCTAACAAGATGCCACGCAATAGGTTTCAAATGCTTATGAAATTTTTACATTTTTCGGATAATAATAAGCTACTGATGATAAATTGTGTAAAAAAAATTACAGACATGATTAAACGTAATTTTAACAATAAACTTCATCCTTCAAAAAATTGTGCATCGATGAAAGTCTTTTGCTCTTCAAATGCAGACCACTCTTCAAACAGTACATTCCGTAGAAAATTAGTCGTTTTGGACTAAGTTTTTTGTTTTATGTGATTGCAAAAGTGGAATTGTTACGGACTTCATCATTTATACTGAACTTTTTAAATTTCTTTAATATTTGTGTGGCAAGTAAAAATAAAGTGTCGTTTTTTCATGCAAATTATACTCTGATTGATTGTGGCTCACCAATTATGCAAGTGAAAAATATTTATTTATTAGTAAAAGTACTTTTTTTTGCATTGAAAACACACGTCAATGGGAGGTGCCGTTTTATCAAACCGGCGGCAGCCAAGAGGTTAAAAATAAAGACTAAGCAGGCCAGGGCCATAAGAAGGCTGGGGAACCAATGGAGTACGGGTCCTGGCCAGGAAATCATAGAAAACGAAGGCGCTGTAACTTCGCGCGTTGTCTTGATGATGTTTTCATGCGTCTTTGTGTTCAAATCTTCAGTTATGATGCGATAAACGGTTGTTTTTGTTATGTTTAGAATTTCTGTTATTCATTGAAAGTTGATCAGAGTTCAAATAATCATACACACACGTCATATTTTAGACTATTCAGAAGATTGATGGATGTCCACTGCAGGGTCCGTTGGCGACCTCCTCTCGGCCCTCCTTAAACAACTTGAACCATCGGAGAACTTGTGATATGAAGAAGAAATCTCTTCCAAAGAACTGCTGAATTAATAGAAACGTCTCAGTGGTGAACTTCCTAAGTTTAACGCAAATTTCTGCTGAGACACAGAGTAAAACTCGCAAATTTCCCGACTCCCCGACAAATTATTTATTTCCGTCGCTGCAAATGAATATTTATATACTATAATACTTTGACTTGATTCGTGATTATATTACGGAGGAATATAAAAAATATGAACCCCGTATCTGTTATATTTCATATCGATATTCCCATTATTAGAGTCGAGGTGTAGTAAATACATCACCGGTGGGGAAAGGCTAATATAACAATTTGATAAACATGTAATGTACTGTATATATGTATACATAGATTAGACAGTTACAGGCCATAGGCGTCGCCTAAGCTCGTCAATTAGTAGTTACGCCACTGTTTCCAAGTGTCCAGATTTCGGCGGGAATGTCTCGATTTAGTAGCTTTCATCGCGCTGATGAGGCGTATGATTTATGTTGGATAAAAATTTCAATCCCGAAATTTTCGGGACTACGTTTACTAATCCCGGTATTCATGAGCATCTAAAACTGTCTGGGATCCCGGGATTGGATTCCCTACGCTCAACGTAGAATTTTGTGTACTTGTGACTTTACCGAGACAGGTTTTCTTTCTTCATTTCCTTTCGCTTCAATCATTTTCTTGTAGTCTGATTTTATTTTACGGTAATTGATATTTTATAATAAGGACATTATTTACTTCAAATAATTTTTGAACAGGAATTGCATTATTTTATTATAAAACGCCAAAGGATATAGGGATAGCAAATAAATTAGATTCATATTCGGTTGAAAAAGTGTCTTCTTGATCAAATATTATGTTTATTTTGCTTTAAAAAGTATATGTATATCATAATTTGCTTTACTTACAATGTTTCGTATGTGATTGATGATGATCAAGGGGTGGAATTGGTTGAATTGGGGGTTGCATTGTTGGTGGAATGTCAAATGAGATTCCGGTAAGCGTGTTGTCATAATCATACAACGTTAATACATAATCACTTGAATCTTCAACTTTTTCTGTTGTCTCCGATCCTGTTGTCACCGAATCTGTTGTCGCAAATCCTGTTGTCGCTGATTCTGTAGTCACCGATTCTGTTGTCACAGAATCTTTTGCTACCGATCCTGTTGTCACCGACTCTTTTGTATCATTACTAACAGATGGTATTGATTTCGTTGTGTTTATACCATTCATTCTGTTATAATGTGTTCCCTGATATTCTCGACATCTTTTCGGGATTCTTTTAACAACTTTAAATGTTAAAAATGTTACATTTCTTTTAGAAAGTGTTTCGTTGCGCAATGAAATCATTTCTGAATTAACATTTTGTAATTTTAGCTTTTCTTCGTATAAATCGTAATGTCTTCTAACATTCTTTAAACCATGGTGATTATCATTTTCTTGTCTGTTCGTCTGAACATTGATCACTTCCTTCATTTCAGGATAACTCTTTTCGTATGGCAATGAAAACCCAACTGATAATGTTAGAAGAAATACAGCAAATTCAAATGGAATCATATCTGAAATTGAATATACAACGGATCGTTAACAAAATGATGTATAAAAGCAGAAAATATTCAGAAATATATCGATCAATAAGTATAGCGACACAGATGAATACATTTCTAAATATTAAAAACACATTTTCATGAGAATGGAGGGGACCAATTTTTAAGTCTGCCACCGCCCGCATCAATCAACCGTCACGCGTTCGTACCACGTCCACTTTTTATAAACATCAAATCTTTGTGTTTTTTTGCTGAAATTATATGAAAACAGATATTCCAATCTATTTATGTACGATTCTGCATTTGAACGTATCGCCACACACTGATGTATTTATCGTGGGTCAAAACTCATCACAACATTTGGTTATGTTGATGTTTTTTTTTAAATTTGGAATCGCTTTATATTCGCGACGTATTTCTAATAAAACAGATCTTGAAAAAAATCATGAATTAACACTTTGCGGTCTTCAAAAAATAATCAAATGATCCCCAAATGGTTGTAGAATTATAGTGCGTTTTATCACGTAGATGACAAATATAATCTATTAAACCCATGATGTTTTAAATTCATCTAAATAAATAAACGAAGAAATAGAATCAAAAACATATTGTCTTGTTGTTTGGTAAGTTCTTTGCAGCATAGATATTTATTTTAACTTTCATAATTTCGTCTTTTTAAGTTTTCACTATTTTGCAGAAATTTTCGTTTTTACCAATTTTTTCGCGGTGCATCGGTGCACCAGTTGAGAACCACTGACTTAAATCAACGTCACAAATCTAAAAAAAATCATCTCACCAAAGGCAAACGCCTGATTGAATGTTTGAAGGGGATGCCAAAACAACCACATCGTCTTTATTTATTTATTATCTATTTTTTTCCACAGTACACTTTTTAAGGATGAAACTATAATTTATAAATTAAATATTAGATTTTCCTCGTTTAATAAATATCATAGCATACATACCTCACATACTTTTATCGTTTGTAAAATATATAAATAATATAATACAGCTATTTAGGAAAATTTCATGGACATATTAGCCATTAGCGACCGACCTAGTTTTTCGATATAATCGCCAGGATATCAACGGTATTTTATCTATAAGATTGCAGAATATTATGAGGGTTGAAAGGGGATGTTTTGTATACATTTATTTTAAAACATAGATTTCGGAACATATTGATTGGAAGAAAATATCGAAAAAAATGTCTAAATATTTTTTCTTGTCGCGAAAATGACTCAATTCGTTAGACAAAAATTAGCCTTATAATTATATTAATACTGAAAATGATATTTGATGTTTTTGAATCGTTGAATTTTCTTTGCGTTCTTCGCTATCTAATGGACGGCTATTTCTTCGCTCTATTATAACTTTACTATGTTCATTATGTTTCACAATTATTAGCAAGTCGCCTTTTGAAGTTATCTCGTTTATATTTTTCGCAGGAATCGACTTTTGCATTCACTGCGAAATTATTTAGATCGAAAATTTCTATTAAAATAACTGTACAAATTTTACAATTAGATTACGTTATAATTAATATCAAAAGTATCATAGTTAATATCAACAATTAGGCTTCGACGCATTCATATTTCAATACGAATTATCAAAAGACGATGAAGTGGATTTGGGGATGATTTTACACAATGTGTTGTAGTGGTGGCGGTGGTCTGACGGGTGGTCTTTCAGTTTTGGGTATTTTGAAAGAAATTCCCGTGAGTGTGTCGTCGTCATCGTCGTAATCCTCGATGTCATCCATGGAATTGATCGCTTTGGGTGTTGTGCTCGTTTTGACGGTAGGTTTTGGTGGTACTACCGGGATTTGTGATTCGGGTTTATTGAAAATTGGGTCATCGGGGAAATAAAATCTCTCCGTTGGCTTAATGTCAGGCGGGAGCATCGTCGGATTTGGATGATCGCTTTCCGTCATGGAAAAATCCAGATCCAAGTCGACTGCCGGGGTTTCGACGACTTTAGCAGCGTTATGAAAGAAAAAGAAGTATATTGACATTGGAATATTAATCGGAATGGTAGCCGATAGAAGCGGTGTAAGATAAACGAAGAAATATTTGTCAAAGGTGCTGGTTGATTCGTCTGATGACGACGCTGATGTTTCTCGCTTTTTCCTGATAGAAGACATTATTTCTTCGTTATGTTCCTTCGATAGTAATTCTTTAATGAAAGAGGCATCATCGGAGACAGCAGCTCGAATTTGGAGATTGGATCCATCGCCTTCATTTCGATCGATTGGAATTCCTTCATTTTTGGGAAGTATCAGCATGACGAGGAGAAAAATTGTCCATATGTTCAGCTTGGGCAACACATCTGAAAAGAACCACGAAAAAATAATTAATCAATGATTTCAAAATCTAAACAACAATCAAGAAAAAGTTATCTAGAAAGAAAAAAATCAAGAAAAAATATTTCATTGCAAATAGACAAAACAAGATATTTACTATGATGAAATATCATTACCATTCAAAATAAAAACAGTTAGAAGATGAGCTATTTGAAGATGGTTAGTGAAAACTATGAATGACTAGCATAATTTAATTGTTATTTTTTTTCACTATTCGATCACAGATGGCTCTGCCAATTAAATCAAAGATAAATGCGAAATTTCTCGATCGATTCTTGGAGCATGTTTATGCGAAATTTTTATGCAATTGATATTCACTCACAAAGCATAAAAGATTGATACGTGTTACAGTCAAAATTTGTATTTAATTAGAACGCGTTTTTACTAGTTGAAACTAGTTGTTAGCTGGATGAATTTTGATCTTAGTCAAAACAGTTTTAACGAGCCTTGTCTAGTTAAAATTTATTATAACAAAGACATGCAGTGTAAACTAGTTTCAACTAGTAAAAACGCGTCCTTGACTCTGACATAAACGCATACATTTTAGCATAGATCCAATTGTTAACCCAAAAGAGAAGAACGAAGAAGATATTTAAGCCAAACGACCATAATGCGTAGAAAATGTATTTATAAAACGTTACCTTTACTCACTATCGAGCATCCTTATTTCTCGTCTGTCGACAATGAGGCGAATCTATATCGGTTCTTTCAAAAGCATATTGGATTAGAATATGATGCCGCATGAACTGTGTACAGAAAGCACGATAACAACGTACAATGATTGATCTAAGAATTTCCAACAAAATTAATCCATGCACGCTGGGAAAAAATGCGGAATTTAGCAATTGGTAAATCATATTGGATGTTGTTATAGAGCATGATTTCAAATAAAGCATCGACGATGAAGAAGCGATGCCATTAACCCGCTGATGAGGAATCCCGCATATGCTGCGATTCGAATGATGCATAAAAAGCATTCTCGCACATTGATTACGGATATAACCCAAATTTATCAACATTCACAAATGTCAAATGTAGTCTGTGAGACTAATGATCTAGGATTAAATAGGATTTCACACTATATTCGCACAAACGCTTCGTATCAGACAATCACTACATCTTTGTGCGTGTTTTTACACGATATTCAATGCCAGAATTGGGCGCGCTTTGGGCGTTTAAACAGTTTGAATAAAACAAATAGGATATGTTGAATCGTTTATATTGTTTTTTTAATAAAATATTAAAAAATATATGTTTTTTCTACTATATGTTAACACAGACAGTATTTTCGATCGAAAGATTTATCGTGATTTTGAATTCAAAGTGTCAATAACACTCTAAAATTTCCAGCACAATAACTCATCCAATGCGTGAAAACGTACATAGTTCAGATCTTTCGAATGCGCAACACAACGCCGATCGACGATTCGACGATCGTCGATATTATAAATGATAGAAAGTATAAATGCAAATGAAAAACATTTAAATATCATAATAAAGCTAAGGAAATAAATAATCTAATATACTCGATGGTTGTTATAAAATTACACGAACAGTGGCAGGTATATGTTTTTATAGTAATAGTTTTATATACAGGAACACTTTGTGATACTTAAAAGCTACACCACTAGTTGTTTATTTATTGGATAGAAAATGGCATAATTAATGCTAGCACTAAACGCGATCTAGGATCTTTGATTGGCTCCGGACAGCGCTCCGAGCTGGTCTTTTATTAGGGCGTAGTTTGGATTATCACAGGGATGGACGTCCCAATAGCGGTCGGTGCATCCAAACTGCTGGAAGCATCGATCGCGATTCCTCACTCCTGCAGCACAACATCGCACTACGGCCAGATTGCAATTCGTGTCCATTTTCATCGAGGCAGATGGTGTTAATGTGTTGGAGCTTCTGTCGCCGATTTGCGGCGGCGGATTTCTCGCAGATTGTATATTGACATTGCTTGCGGACGGTCTGTATCCGTCGCCTTGCATCTGTTGGCCTCCGTTGTTCTGATTGGAGTTGTGTTGTAGCGGAGGAGGAGGCCTGACGGGCGGCCTCATCGTCGTCGGGATCTGGAACGAGATCCCGGTGAGGGAATCTCCATAGTCTTCATAGTCGTTGATGTCATCGATGGTGTTTATCGTTGGTGGATTTGGTCGCGGCCTTTCAGCTGTGGGATACGAAGGTCGCTGATTTGGTATCTGTGGTCGTTGCTGCGGAGGTCGTTGAGTTGGAAGCGGCACTGGAATTAGATTCTGGATACCCGGTATGAAGTTGCTCGCTAATCGCGAATCATCCGGGAAAAGGAATCTATCATCCAAGGACGTATTGGGTGCTCCGTCAGAACCTTGAGGCCTCTGACACAGGTTGATAATGAATACTATCGGAATTGGAATGGGTTGATACAGTGGACTGTTGTAAGGATTCAAATTGAATTGGGCGCCGGGGAACCCGTACGACGGGAAAAATTGTCTTTTTTGTCTGTTCGATGCGGTTTCTTCTTTCTTTGCAACGGTTGCTTCTTTCTGCTGGAAGATTTCCATGATGTCTTTGGCGATTACGGGTGGATGGACTTGCGACCCGTGATGTCTAATTTCATGTTCACTCTTGGTCTTGTGCTGTTCGCTACAAAATATTTCCGGCAGGATCGTGATTAAGCACAAACAGAACACAAACATTTTACGGTCCATATCTGAAAAAAGATTAGACGACGATTAGATTTACAATAAAAACAATCAATCAACACAAAAAGCAAACATTTAATACAGCCAGAAGTCAATAAAAAATTATATACTATGATCTACAATACGTAAAATACAGGATGCGGCAGGGAAACTACCTAATTTGATGCTTCTAAGATTAACACGCGTTCCACCATCGTCCATTGCATCATCATACTATCAAACTTACATTAAAAACATTAAACCCCGCCCTTTCAAATGAGCGCCACCCCAATAATTTCGGACTAAATTTTTGCTTCGGGGTGTGCGTTTCAAATAAGGAAGTTTCCCTGCCGCATCTCGTATTTACTAAATTCAATTCAATAAAAGATCTCAGCGTTTAGCTGCACATTAAAAAGCGCGCGAAATTTTTATTTATATCATGGATATTATTTATGAATGATTTACGGCAAATTCCTAAGCAATTTATTTATGCCACATTTAAATCATAAAAATAGTTGAACGCTTTGATACAAAAATTTGCTTAAAAGTTCTATCTATTATGGATGGATCCTTCTTTCGATTCCCGAGTATAATTTAGCGTCGGTCTGGCGATTCTGGCTACAGTTCCTCCACACTAATTCTACCCTGATTCAATTACCGTCGTAGCTCTTTTGTGCTACCCGTTTCCATGCAAAGTGGTACTAATAGGACGTCTCAAATGCCCGAGATGAAACTTTGTCCGGGATGTATGAAATATTTTAATTTTAAACAAAATTTCCAAGCCGATCCCGATGATAATAATGCAATGTTTTTGCGCTTAGAAATTAAAATTGCAATAATTCGCACTGGGTGCGATATAAATGCTTGGATGTAAGAGGCAGATATTGATTTTCACTGAAGTTGAATTTATATTTACATCGCAGCCTGCCTTCATCCCAAAGGACGAGAGTGCTTTGATCCGGGATTTCGCTGTTAGTGTCCCTTTTCACGAGAGATTTCCACAGGAAAAAAAAAACAATTTTTCATTTCGTTTTTAAACAAATGGAATTCGTTCTGATCAAATTCGATCAAGTTCAATCGCCCGGACTGTGCGAGGTCGTCGCTTCTTATTTGGCTCAAATTTGTATTGGAATTGACGCCATGTCGTTATTGAAAAATATCATATTATAAACTTGTATGCAACGTCCACAGATACAACCTGTTCGATGGTGATTAGCATAAATTTCGACAAGCGATATTAATTTAAATTCAAATTTGACAAAAATCAAGACCCAAGCGAAATCTTTCGAATTGATTTTCGATTGTGGAAATATTTTTTCGGAAATATTTCGAACGCGAAGCGTACGAATTTTACAGATTTAAAGTTCAACTGGTTCAATTTTTACATCGCATTTTTTCCACGTCAGAAACCAGATTCAAATGAATTAATCGCGTCTCGTTGATGTAGGGTTTTTCCGACGGTGGATTGTTGCGATGGTGGGTTTTAATGGATGCCCATTTGCAAAAACACGCACGACAAAAATGGCGCGAAAACTCCGCAACGAACGCAGACACTGAGCACTTTTTCGAAATAATCAAAAAATCGATTTGCATACTAACTTTTTTAAGTTCTATCGGGATCGTTCTCGATTTGGTGAATTTTGCACAACGTTTTTAGCACGATCGGATTTCGAAATGTTTTCGTCGTAAAGTAACTCGATTTTCAAGCGGTGAATGTGTGGTCATCACGAAACAACTTCACAAGACACAACCATTCACCTCGACCACTGTGGCATACTAACCGTTCAAAAGCCGTATATATTTATATACGTCTCTCTTAATGACGTCAGAATTCTTGGATGACGCATACCGTACACTAAACCAAACTAATCGCTAAAATTTTCAGAAAAAAGAAACTCGCAGAATTTCAGGCCTAAAAAAAGGCGAGAATCCCACCACGATAAGAAATGTTTACAAAACAAACAACAACTATCGTATTATACCAAACGTGCGCTTATCAAAAACAATGTAATTTTTTGCATTGTAAATTTAGATCGATCAATGAAAATGATTTTACTTTCACATATGAAAATAATACGAACAAAATCCGCTTCCTTCAATTTTAATATGCATGAAATTCGACCTATATTAAATTCGGTATTAAACATATTCCATATCGAATCTCAAATAATTACACGAATTTAAGATGTGTCAAATTACACGTCCATCAAATAATACAGACGGTTTTTCGCACATATATTTTTCCCTCGGGAAATCCATTTCCTAGCCTTATCAACAATGCATACAAGTACATTCTAGTCGTTTTCTTCGCCATCGTCTAAATTAAGAACACGAAAGAGAGTTTGGCTGATATTTGTGTTGATAAGAGCCAATTCAAATATAACCCGGAATTTTGCCGACCGAATTTATTAGCGATATATAAATATACAAATGGATTTCATTATTTTTATACATAGTTCCCTTTATTATAAATGCATTTATTATATCGGATAAAAGATTCTGGATACTAATCAATCCCTGAGTAGTGAAACTTCCATAATATGGTACAAATGTGGATACATAAATTGTGTGGAATATTCCAAGAAGTTAATAAATGGATGGTTTGTCGTAGAATGAAAAATTTATTCTAAAAAAGTTGCTCCGATGTTTCAAAAAAAAAAAAAGAAAAACATCATCATGTAATCGAGGTTGGAGTAAAAATATCTATATTGGAGTTCAAAGCGTTAAGACCCAAGCAGAACCATAACTAGGGTATGAAGCGCCCGTGGCAATTATCTAACTTAATGCCCCCCCAATTTAATCCAATTTATTTTTTAAAGTTAACAAATACCATTATAAATGCAATATATTAAATTATAATGTTTGATTTAAAATAATATACAAAGATAAAAAAATAATACTATGATAGAAAGTGTCTATATACTACGTTGCTTCCGTGATCGAACAGATCATAGAAAATTCCGCAAAGGGCCCTAAAAGAGGATGGAGTGGCCATAAGGTCTGTATGCTCAATCGGTCCGCTTTTCGGACCGCTTTTGCTGCGTTTTGCGCCCCAAGCCCTGTCACACCCGTGGCGGGCGCTTGCTTTGCAACGCCCTAGTTACGGCCCTGTACCCGTGTTTGATTGGATCCAATAATATCGCGCGAATAAATTTGTACAGCAAAATTCCGGGCTATATTTAAATCAGCCTCGTTTATGCCCTGCGTCCCAGATCTCAATTTGTTATAAATTTTCAAAGCTCTAGTTTGAGTTATGACTTTATCAGGATTTATGATGTTTGCCAAGCATCGAGGGATGTGCAAAATCTCATATCAATAGCGTTCCATGAATCAAAATGAATCATTTACCACGACTGCATCGTAAGATCATTTGGGAAATATCATTATATCATCGCCATTGAATCTGGTATTGTTTTAAACGCCAATCGTGGTATGCAAACGATATGGTGTTCTTGATAAGCTGCGATATGTTGTATGATTAACATGAAAGCGGTTTCAGATTATTGCACATGATATCATAGCACGTATTATAGAATGATTTATTTTAAACCTATCGAATCATTGCATCGCATGACTGCAATCTAATCGATTTAAGCAGTTCAAAATTGTTTTATGGCGTGACATAATGTCATTGGCGTGATTATGACGAGATCACGGCTATAGCGAGATCAATTTTTGCTCTAATTTCACGCTTATTACGAGCACATGTTTGCACATATCCTGTGCAAAATATTTTTGATATTGACGACTTTAGATTAAAAAAAAACAGTATTTTTAGCATGCAAATAAAAATATGGCGCCATATCCATAATCCAGGGATGGATCGTTATTGTGTGTTGGCTTCCCATATCAGTCCGTATATGGCTAAACTGTGATAATATTATTTGAATAAAGCTTTTTGGCTTGAAGATGATTTATAATTGAGTGTTCAACATATCGCTATTTTTGATGTTACCATTTTTTGACATTGATATTGTCCATTAATTTGTTTGTATCATTTAAAAACTATAATTGTGTCATAATCGACGTAAAAATCAAACAATCTTTGAAATATTTCCGAACAAGCACATACGTTGATAGAAATACCGAATAAAACCACGTTTATCATAAAGTAAACCACACAAACTTTAGAAAATTGATATTTTTTCCTCCATATTAAAAATATTGAGTTTTTGTTACGTTCAGATTTATAAAATATAAACTACAAATCAAAGTTATCAAAGGTTAAATTTATGCACTTAAATGCATTATATGTTTTTGAAAAAAGTTAGATAGGCAACTGGTTCTGCAACATCTTAATGCACTTAAATGCAAGAGATAACAGACCAAAAAAGGACGTTAATTGAATGTCCAACACAAAGGACAATCTGATTGCTTACAAATATAGATCACGATTCATACATCATTCAATGACTTTCAAAAATCAGTTTAAAAATATTTATGTTAAAAAATTATACAAATAAAATACGGAAACTCAAATACGTTAAGACTAAATATATTTTAGTACGACGTCCGATGTAATATTCTAGAAAGACGCTAACCGCAGTTCGGAAATCACTTCGTGCGTTATGCATAATTTATATAATTTAAATAATATATCAGTATTGAATAAAATAGTAATACGTTGATCTGTTGAATACATTTGGGGAAAAAATCATAAAAAAGGAGACAGGGAATTGGGAATTTGAATTGAACAGTTATCAACGCGATAAAACCAAACGTCGATAATGTTTAAGCATAAAGCCCATACGTTTCTGAGAAAGATAGTTAATATTAATGAAATGCTCGTTAACAAAATACAACAGTGGCTTTCCCCAAAACATCTACCTGCTTCGACTGCCCCTTGGCCTTTATTGTCCCTAAAAACAGGTTCGTTTTTGTACGCGTCGAATAATTCCAAAAGCAATGCATTGTGAAATGTTAAAACTATATTTTTAGGGAACGGAGATATGTGTGATAAACTCTTACCCACTATATAAAGTTTCGAAGGAAGAAAAACACGAAAAACCAATGACACATTATGAGTTTGTGAAATTATTGGTTGATCAATTATTGTAGTAGGAGATTTTCGGAAAAGTGGATCACGAATGCGCTCTTCAACTGTTCTTACAGAAGACCGGCTTATAGATAAATTACACGTGCTGCGTTCCGGGATTAAAAAAGGTTGTGCAGTATGTTAAAATAGAAAATTCCCAGGTGGCAGATCGGTAACACGACTATTTTGCGAGACCTGCATGGAAAAATATGCGTGGACCAAAATTTTCCGTCGTCTACAGTTGGTGGAAGGCGGGCAAATGAGAGTGGAGAATTAGCCTCGGGACGAGAAAGACGCACATTTTGGTCCCGCGACAGATCGCCGCCTCGAATGGAGGCCACATGCCTCGCGATCGTCGCCAGTTTTTGAACGAATATGGCTTTAATTTGGCATCTCGAATACTTCCCTGGAACTCTGCTTTTGGCGTCCCGTAGTTGTTGTTTTTTTACGAAAAAAAAGCGTCGACTTAGCGGTATTCATCTACAAAAAACCATCCTAGTGCAAAAGGTTAAAATTGGAGGTATATCGTACCCAATTAACATGGATAATGGCGATGATATATCATTTGATCGAGATTACGATGATGGCACGGATATAGCGACCATTACTAGCTGCAATGTCTTATTTTTTATCTCCTTGTAAAACAACTTTGTTTAAACGGTCAATATATGTACTATACTTGTATTGTGATGTCGGACTACGGGGCGCCGGATTACACGGGAGCCGGATTACCGTGGATCTACTGTATTTAAATATTTTTCAAATTCATAATTTGTCTTGAAATATTGATCTTGTGCATTATAAAAATTTAATGAAATTATAAACCATTGTATATTGTTATATTTGATAATTTTTATCAAGCGTTTGCACAAAAACTCGATTGATTACATTATTATAATTATTTTAAGTACTGAATAAAAACGACACAACGATATCACAACTTTCATTCAAATAATTTGATCGTGATTGTGACAAGATCACGGATATAGCGAGCTAAAATATCAAACCCGAATAAAATCGGATTTTTTTCTCGCAATTTTTAATGATTTTTAGGGTTACTTTTAATACAAAAATATTCGACATCGTTCATTCAGACGGCTGTGTATTTATTTTCGGGAGCAGAAAATCAGGCTTAACCTGAATCGAGACTATTGGATATAATCCGGATTTGAATCCGAATCTTTATAATACGAATTCCGAAACTAACCCGCTATACATGATCAATATTCGGTGAAGATTAAAGCTTTATTCTGAAGGAATACTAAATAGAATTTATTGATCGTTATAACCGAGATGGACTGTATTCTAATTTTCGTCGTATTCTTGTTAATAAATATAATGAAATATGATCTATATATTTATGAATTCCCATGTAGATTAGATTATATTGCATTTTTTGCCATCATTTAAATCACAAATACTTGTTTGGGTGTTAAAAAACTATCAATTCTCACAATTAATAATCGTTTTTTATGACATATCCAAGCGTGCAAACGATTTTTAAAAAGCCGTATTCGCTATATAGATCGTGATCTAATATGTATCGTGATATATTAAAAAGGGCAACATGTGTGATTATTGTCGATTGCAAAAACGAGAATATGATAGTAGTTTTTATTTGTATTGATAGTGATAAGAAAATAATATAAGTTTTTGTTATGAAAGCCCATTTGTATTCTGTCGTAATAATCCAGTTACTGCTTAAATTTCATAGATCCTATTACCAAATTTTATTTAATACCCTCTTTATTCAAAGTTAGATAAGAAATTCAGAGGCACATTGAAGTTTTTATTTAAAAAATCATCAATTTTAAGTTCCACTTTTCACTACTTCTAACTACTATGCTTAAATGATTTTGGCCACTTGACTAGTACTTATTTACAGATTATATACTCCTTTAACAGCAGGCTAATACTCAGTTTATCTACTATTCATTGCTACTTTTACAAATCATGGTTTGCTTGTCACTCACTATCTCTTACATAGTCGACCCTATCCAAAAATATGGAGCATGATGAACCTTATCGGTTCGGAGCCAGGAAGCTTTAGGAACAGAACAAGGACACGAATAACATCAAATAGACGTCCTCGGGGAGAGGCATATGTAGAACTTCACTTTGCAACGTTAACAGCATTGTCTTCCGTTGACTTCTATATCGTTTTGAAATTGCTGAACTGAGAGGGTCTACAATCAAAAAGCTCGTCTAGAGACGAGATGGATGTAACCCTTTCCTTTGAATGGATGTTGAAGAGGCTCATGATTCTGCAGAGGACTGTTTGTGGCCGCACTATGATGATAATGATGAATCGTCTCAGTATTTATTTATTTTTTAATCCAGAAAGTTAGATTAAACCTGGATCGATTCTATTGATGTTCTGGTTCGATCTGGATTTGCCCGCTCAGCTCAGTATACTAAAAGAATTCTTTTAACACATAAAATATCAATTATATAAGTTTCTCATTAACCTGGCAAATGTTCAATTGACAAATATTATTCTTGTGGATTGAAATTCTGCCAAAATTTTTTATCGTTTTCTCAGAAATACTCATTCGTTTGTCATTTCATTGCCAATACACGATGCGATGCGATTTTATATAAAACGTTTGTATAGATTGTGTCGTGTTTTTTGCAACACGCTTTATATAACACGGTTTGGGGGGAAAATATACATAGTTTTATATATTAAATATTATTGATATTGGACAATGTACCAAGACATTTGCTCGATTTAAGACATCCTAATGTTGAAATATGAACTTCGTCTATAATCCAACCCTTAGACCGAGGTATAATTTCAATATTTAAAGCATATTATGTTCTTCGAAAGTTTGAAAAAATATTAGGTTACATCGATCAAGATGAAAATTTATCACTTCCACGTGCCTGTAAAAAAATCTATTTGAAATTGTGTCGATATTGTTTCTGCATCCAAATAAAACAATCCAGTCATTCTTGCTGGGAAAAACTGCTGCGAGAAGTAGGCATAGAAATCGTCCGTTAACACTTTGACGTACACAGCCGTCAAATCCCGTCATGTTTGACGCACACGTCTGGAATAACGATTTTCGCAAGTTATGAACATAAAATTGGAGTTAAACCGTCGATAAAACACGCGATTATTATTGTTTTTAATCAATGACATTGATTGTTGACAGAGTATTCTCAGAGAAGTTTGAGAGTTTTTGAGTCGCTGTTTCGTCGATGTAAGATAAGATTCGAAGCGTCCACGATGACGGTATGCATAAACTTATCTGGCGCAAATGCAAGTATTATCTGCTGACGCATGACGGAATTTGACGGTTGTGCACGTCAAAGTGTTAAAGGCTAACAACAGCATACCGAATTTTTAATGGCTAAATCCAGAAATACTCAAGAGCTCTCTGATGATGGAAACCCACAACAGATCTCGCAAAAGAACAAATCGTATTGAATTATAAGTGATATCCATTGACCTAAATATAGCCCACATAAAAACTTTAGAGCTATGAAAATCTTCAAGCCTCATTGAAAAATATGAATTGAAGCGTTTTGAATTAAATATATAAATAATTTGGACGATTTCGTATCCTTGCAGTATGATTTTAGACGCCGGGAATATAATCACTTTGGTGTATTTGGGTTATTTTTTTGGGGAAACGACTTAAAATCATGCAAAATAAATACAAGAATTTAAACCAATATTTTTTTACGCGGATCGAATTCCTGTAATTACGATGATTTTGCGCGGTTTATTACAACAATTAGGTTGCTGGAAACGACCCGCAGCGTTGTCTATTTTTGCACGATTTTTATTAGGACGTATTTTCCGCGCAGAAAAACCGGATGAATAATCGAAATTAACATGCGTTTTCATGTCTTCTTTCACAGGTATCCATTCAAAGCATAACCGAGCCGTTGTATTAACGTGCGTTTTCCGAAATTAAACGGATTTGGGTCAAAATAGACCCGAAAACGGATGGAAGGTCGCACAATATTTCCTTTCGGATTTTGCGAAATATTCGCCGACATGACATCCGATTACGCGGCAGATTTATCGAACATAAGCCCCGGAACCGGAAATGGGAATCGTAAAAAAATATTTGATTTTCCTCCCCCGTTTACACGGGGAGCTTTCTTCGGCGGTTCCAGATTAGGTCGCGCGGGAAAAACTCATTTGCATGAATGTCTAAATGCAAATTTGGCTGAAATGTCATCAAAGAACAAAAGCCGTTGCATTCTACGTTCCATTCTATGGAATTGCACTTTTTATTTGTCTGGAGCATCTAGGGAAGCTTAAACGACAAACTTGCATGCTGCTCCCGTTGATAAAAAGCAAAGATGTCTTCTTCTATTAACATCCTAGCTTTGTCATTGAGATTAGTTTAGGATTTTATTGGATACATGCGAACTTCAGTATCTTACTTATATGCTACACAATATGACATGTGTGTCTGTCCAATATAGCAATCAATGTCAACATTTCCTATTCCTTTGACCGTTCGGATGTTGAAGAGGGTATAAGGGTCGAAATGTTCGGAAGCGTACCATTGGAAAGATCTCATCCGAACATTAAACATATAAGATGGACCAAAGATTTTTTTAGTATTTTAACTCATTTTTTTTAGTCGATTACTATCAGAAATATGTCAACGTTGATATTAAATTCAAGTACTATATTTTATATATATTTTGTCCCATTTAATAATATGAAATGTTACAAAAACGCAACAAAATTCTGAGTAAGTTATCATCATAGTAAAATCATTTTTTCAATCGATAAAGCCTAAGTATATATATATTCTTAGAAAAGATTATTACTATTCATGAAATGATAATCTTTTACAATAACAAAAATCACTATCTCCAAACGAACTACCTGATTCTACCCTTCGTTGACTAAGTCCTTCTTTGTGTATGATAAGTTGTTTTGAAAAAATAATGCCTTATCGAATATCAAAGGCGATTATATATTAATCCTAATGAGCAAAAAAAAAGCGAATATATTGAATAAAAAAAATAACAGTTTTCAAATACAAAGGTGATCCAGATATAGAATTTATGCCTTTTGGGGTCTAAAAGATATTGGTTTTTTAACATTTTTTTAAAGCGAAAAGTATTAAATATAGAATATTGATATTTAGTGTACTGACTAGGCAATCTTTATCGAACATAAAAATATTTTTTTAAATGTGACAAAGTATGGTATTGGGAGTATCGGAAGTCTTAAGTCCTGGACAGGGGATTTGCAGCAAAAAATTTTAAACATATATTTACTTTGTATAATATTGTACATAGTTTGACCTATAATTAAGAAGAAATATTGGAAAATAAAAAAAATATAGAAAACTGTGTGTTTTTATCCACATTTATTGTAGTTTTTTGTTCATTAAATAAAATCATTTTAATGTTTTTAGATAATTATAGGTCAAACGATGAAGACATTTATTGTACATATGTCTGCCAAATTTCATAAAAAATTCTCATCTAGGACGTATGGGAGCACTTCCGTGAGCTTAGAAAAAGTAGTTCGAGAAAAACGCGTTTAAAGTTTCTCCTCTCCTTGGCAGCAGCATCTCCTTCCCTCGCCAGCATTTTTTTTTAACCAAAAATGCAGAAATGTCTCTTAATTTGAATTCACAGGATATTTCACAAATATTTTGGACATAGATCCCGGGATTAGTAAACGTAATCCCGAAAAAATCGGGATTGAAATTTTTATCTAACAGAAATCGTACACCCTACCAGCACGATGAAGGCTACTAAATCGAGACATTTCTGCCGAAATCTGGACGCTTGAAAACAGTGGCGTAATGTATACATATATTCAGTACATATATGTTTTTCAAATTTTTATATTAACCTTTCCCTACCGGTGATGTATTTATTACACCTCGACTCTTACAATAGGAATATCGATATGAAATATAATAGATACGGGCTTCAGAATTTCTGCATTCCTCCGTATTATAATTACGAATCGCGTCAAAGTATTATTGTATATAAGTATTCATCTGCGGCGACGGAAATAAATAATTTGTCAAGAAATCGGGAATTTTGCGAGTTCTACTCCTCTATTTTTGAATAGTATTTTTATCTTTTCTTAAATAAATAAAATTCTTTCGACTTTATCAATATAATTTCTTAAACTACTATTTGTAACCTTACTATCTAGATGACTCTGATATAACAAACAATCTGCATAGTGCAAGACAAAATATATTTAATTTAATTGGATTAAATTATTAACGATATCACGGATATAACGAGCGAAAAAACAACGGTCTTGATCATAAATTGGCATTTTAAAGCATATTACATATATACAATTTTTTTCATTATATAGGATCGAGGTCGTATTTACTTTGGGGACGTTTCATAAGCCGGCGGATGGAAACTTTAACAAAGGATGCTGCAAATGACAACATCTTATACGTCGTCTTGCACGTTTGAGATGTTAAATCACGCTGTAGGGGTTGAATAACTTTCAGATGCAACTGCATACCGTTCGCTATGGCGTCATACATATTCTAGATTTTATATGTAAAAATGGTTTCCCATGACTATCATTATATATGCAACAACGAGAAAAATGAGTTTATGTCGTCATGCAAATAACACGTTTAAGCGCCATATAAATCTCCAGGCAATAAGATGCCAATACAATACAAAATAACGGGGTTTTAATATAATACTCATACAAAATAAATCTATTTGTGCTGGTCCTTATGCATCATACATATGACGTATAAACATATTTTCTGAGAAGCGATATTTGGGAAAATACAATTAGGTGGAAGTATATTTGGCCGACATGATTGGTAGTTGAAGGAGATCGAACTTTGTTCAATACTTGCTTAAAGTTATGGACCAACCGCAAGTTCTTGTTCATTAATTCGATAAAACGACAATAAATATAGACTAAATTGATGGAATTGCTATAATTTTTGCCGATGAAAGTCAGTTCAATACTTTAGGAGGTGGCGGTGCTATGGTTTGGGAGTGTACGTTAGCGACTGGAGTTAATAATTTGGTTTTCATGATGATGAATAATGGATCAGCTTATATAAAGACTAAAAAAAATAGTAATTCAGGACGAATTGGAGAAATTTTTAGCCTGGGAAACCGTTTTGGGAAATGATCCAAAGCACATTTTTCACTTTGGCCGCTAAATAACTGCTGAATAGTAATCAAATTTGCAAGGAAAGATCTTGGAAGAAAATAAGCATTTAAGCGTTTTATCATTGATTATTAAAAAATAAATGTTCAAATATATTTTAAGGTATAATAGATGTAAATCGTTTTAAAAAACATTATATCCTTATCAATAAATAGGCAATAAGAAAACTATTGCGTTTCATCGACAGCATTTATTATCGCGGAATTTAACCCTTTTGAACCGGAGAGCAAACATGCTACGCTCTAATGTAAATCCAATTTTCTGTCAGCTCCGCTGCAGCGTGTAATAAACATGATAATGAACCTTAACACCGTTGATAGCACACAATATTAATTTGTTTCTTAATGTATTACTTGCATGTCATCCGCTTTCTGTTTTTGCCTATTAATGTGTTGCGAAAATAAAAGGGCAAGGTTACCATGCTAACCTGCCAGTTTACTTCTGAAGGAGTAGATTTTGCAAATGATTGGCAATACTCGGCTAATGACGCCGCTCCAGAACAGTCAAGGGGGAATAACAAAATTGATCAACGATAAGAATGATGCGAATATCTTAATTATCAAAACAAACGCCTGCTCTCAAGACAACACGATGAAAATCGTCTTATCTTTGTTAAGAGAGCTTAATAGCTTATTCGACTTTTTGTTGAATAATGAGTTTTTATAAAAAAATAAAAACATATTGAGAATGTTTAGACATGTAGGGGTACCTTTACAATCATTTGTCATCGATGCACGAGTGTATGATGAGACGCAAGACTCCCGTCTCGTTCTTACGATATCCGGTCCGATAGGGTTAAAGTGAACTAATCTTGAAAGGTACTTAAGCTGATGATGAAAAACATGTTCGAATTCATAAACCAATAACACTATCAATGTTATTTTGATAGATTATATCAATAATCATCAATTGATCCCACGAATAGGTGTCAAGCGTCATATTATTGAATTTATTTTTTATTTACGCGATAAAAGGGCGAAATGTGTCACATATTTCATAATCATAGGAAGAAATAAGATTATGACTTTATAACGTACATTCATGTAAGATATCTTTCCAACCATATTTCTGGTAAGATTGAAAAACTGCGTTAAAGAAGCGTGCTGCCCTCCCCTTGGGAAGGATTGAATTTCGTCGTAAGCCGGAGCTTTGTATGGAGGATGGAGCCTTATGTTACTAAGGATCGGTCCTTCTCGTCGATGAATATCGGCGTAAAAAAACCCGTTAGCACCTTGAGGTAGTTAGGAGGCAAATGATAAAGATATCGTAGCCCTGGAATTTACGTTATAAATATTTCATAGGCAGGGATGGATTCAATGAAATACTGCCGTTTTAAAAGCTCAAATCCTTTATCATTGCATTAGAAAATAAAAATAAACAACTGATGCGATCCTTTGGTGATACTGGCTAGATGATATCAAAACCACCACCAAAACCACATTTGATTCGCACGATAAGCGCATATTTTGAATTATTCACATAGAAAACATTACTCATTCCCTTATTTACAACTATGATAAACTCTATGAAAATAGAACAGAGTTCACACGTAAAGTGCGATAAAATTGTAAGCCAATGAGAATGTGCGGTAACTTTCCAATCGGTCAAATTTGTTGGTACACACTTTGAATTTGAACTTGAAACTCTGTAATAAATCCAGGCTTTAAATCAATATAATAGTATATACTTTATGCCAGTATTTAATCAATAAATTAAATTAAATGCGTGCATCATGTTCTTTGACGCAGGTCTCCTCCGAGCATCAAGAGCTCCCGCTTTGGGTCACCCAGATGACGCACAACGACGTCCGTGTGCTCTAGCCGGTTATGTTTAGATTTTCCACAGCAATACCAATAAGATCCATGTCCATATGATGTAAAATTGCGTACCTGTACTTCTTGAAGAACTCCACGATTGAATATTAACGCCTGGGGGTTTCATAAAGGCATGCAATTTAACTACAATCATGCACAAAAATCAATGCTAAAAACCATACATATGACGTGCATTTTACCACAATATTTCGTGCAAAATTCAGACTTGACAATGCTAAAATTGTTCACAAGTGACTTGGCTAGTTGTATGGGTATCGATTTTTTGAATATTTTCAAAGCATTTCATGCTGCAAATTGAATGTATTCGCGGATGGAATAAGAGCATACGATGAGAAACACGTTTTTGCCACAATTGGATTCTCCTCATAGAGATAATAGAAAGTCGAGACGACGGCAGGGAATGTGATATCGTTACCAATAAGCGTCATACAAAATTTTCTCGAAACACTAGAAAAGTCCATTAACACACACACGTTCACACACAAATGACAATAAACACAAATTTTATTATCGTATGTAATATATATTTTTTTCTTTTTAGGTAAGAAATTTTATGAATCAAGACTGGAATCTATAACTGCGTCCATTGCTCGGGTAATATTTTATTTTTATCATCTTGAATGTATGAATATCTGTGTAATACGTTCCAATTGGTCGCCGATATTTGAGAGCGGTGAGTGGATGTGAAAAATTTAGGACCCACTCTGGTCTTAGCTGCATGCATATTCTTCGTTATGTTATTGAAACATTTGAAAATTTATAGAGATTTAGGGCTTTAAATTAATGACAGTTGACTAATTCATTTTAACGAAAATGACTCAGACGATAAGCCGATTTAACGCGATAAGCTGAGCAATTGGTTAATTATAACTCGATTTTTTGATTCGCAGAATGCGGTTGCAATTTGAATCATTCTGTATATTTAAAAAGCAAAATAATTAATTCGAAGGTCGATGAAAGGGCTTACGTAGGCGAAAGAGCAGGGAGGCTTAATGGCTAAATTTAAATTCATATTTGCGCAAGGACGCCCGTTTCGCGGGCTCCGTCCGAATATTTTGATAATGTTAATTTTTCAGAGTATCACTTTTTAACATTTGAATAATATTTGCGCAGGGAAAGCGTTGTGCGTGAAGGGGTTAAATGCTGTAAAATACGCAAAATGCGCGCCGCGGTTTTAATGTGAATAAATTAGGGATCGTGCTACTTAAGCTTTAAGCGTTATAGGGGATGTTTATGTAGAAATTTTAACGATAGTCCTACATTTCGGGGGCTCGTGGAAATGCTCGGTTTTGAGCATTTTTTGCTCGTTTATACGATATTATATAACAATTTGGATCGATTCTGTTTCATCATCATCATTGTGCATCCAATCATAATATCTGCATCATATACATTCACTTCCGTGTGCAATAGATATTGAAAGTAGCAATAACTTCCAAATATTATTTGTGGATGTTCACCCTAGTGAGCCATCGAAGTGAGCGTATCCAAGGGTGCTTATGCGTTCTTCCCATTAGAAAGTTTGGGTGGTTTGAAGGACTGCGCCACTCTTCTTAGAAGGCAGTGAAAAACAACTTGAGATAACCGTGTTGATTTTTGATTAAAATGCTTCTTGTGGTGATAAGAAAAAGTAAAAAATCCCAGCCGTATGCGTGTTTATACAAAATTTGAACAGACTTGAATAAACAAGTTGGAATTGCCAATGAAAATATTGTTGAAAGTTGGATGACGTACCATTTAATACTTTTTAAATTCTCGTTAATGGCAATAGATATTAGATCTATCCTTGGCGGTGTATTTATAAAAAGTCCTGATCAAATATAGGTCAGTCGACTAATACAAACAAATCATAATCAACGGAAACGGATGTACTTTTAAATTGCTTTCCAAAGAAACGGAATGAAGTACACATAAATTTTCTTAATCGTTTATAAAAAAAGGATATCATTATAGTCCCTATCTTAATAAGAGTTTCGTCAATTGACATCATCAATGACTATTCAACATGCAGGCTTTAGTGGCAAAGGGTGTCAGCATCAGACAGCGGCTTACTGGATTGAAGGGTCATTATAATCGACCCTATTTCCTGCGCTGCTGTATGGTCTGTTCCGGGTTACCCTGGACTAAACACACAAAGAGTGTCTTCCACAGATCCTTTAATCCCACGAGAAACCCCTTTTGCTCCATGCCCTTCAAGGGAGGCGAGGTTTCCGGGGGAAATACCATCTTCAGACTATGTGCACCCGAAGGTGCGATGGAGGAGAAAGGACTGCAGCAGATGACGGACTGCAGAGGATCGGCTCATTCCAAACCTGAAGACTTGGGCATCCAGGAAACACGGCCAGCTGTGCTACCATCTCACCCAGGCACTCACTGGACACAGCTGTTATGGTAGCTACCTGTTTAAAATTCAAAAGGAGGCCGGTCCAGAATGCCACCGCACACACGCTATTCGACTGCCCAGCCAGGAACACAGAGAGGAACACACCGCGGGAGGAGCTCCTCCTCCTCCTCAACCTATAAGCGAAAAAACCCAGCGAGAATATTCTATAGGATAGGACAACACGCTAAGTGTTAACACGAAGCCCAATATGTGGTGTCTTATAAAAAATCCCCTCCTTCGAAAACAACAAAAAAAGTACCTAGCCACGGAGACGGAGATAGTGGTGAGCCTTTGACACAGTCTCCCCCAACTACTGTAACCGGCTGTTCTACACACCCCTTTATGGGTGCGCAGCACACGGTGACCTGCACACCCAACTCATGTTAACTGAGCCACCCCAGCTGCGTTTGATGAGCAAACCGACGAGGCTACTTTCACACACTTCTACTCCACATCATTACCCCAGGGGTTCAACCGTTGCCCACGGGCGTAGGGTTGGCTCCACGCTGGGGTTTTATGGGCGGACATCCTGGAGTCTAACACCCACCCGAAGATAGTAAAAGTAGAGTTTTATGTCAGCTCTTAAAATTCGATAATATTTTCTTGTCTTAAAATCCTTAATGAGAAGTACGAGGAGGATTCAAATATAACCCGGAATTATGCTGTATAAATATATTAAGCGGTTAGTCTAGTCTAGAGGCACTAATTTTGGGCGTTTTTTTAAAGTTCAATAAAAAATATTTTTATTATATATTATTTTACCAAATATTTGTTGATATTTTTAAAATACACAAAAAAATTAAAAACATAAAAAATGAAAATGGCTGGTAAAATGTAAGGGGTTAAAAAAGGGCATGTCCTGGTAGACACGATTCCAACCCTTTTAGCCATTTGAAATTAATCAGCAAAGATGTGGCAATAGTTCCTACTTCATAAAAAAAATTACAAAATGAAGACTGTTTTTTTTTTAAATCAATTTTTGGATTTATTTTCTCACAGTTTTAACTTGTTTAAAAATAGTTAAAAATAAAATGTTGTTATAAATCTGGTAGGAGCGATAGAGATTTATATATAAAAGATTTTTACTAAATTTGAAGTAAATCGGTTTATTAGAAGTTAAGATATCATGTCAACCTTGTTGAAAAATGCATTTAAAAATTTGACAAAATTAGAACCGACTTAATTGCAGCCTCACTAAAATAGCTATAACTCCGTAAATAATTAGAATTTTAAAAATTCCTTTTGAGGATATATTCTTAAAGATCTAAAATTTGAAACAAAATGCAAAAAAACAAAAATTATTGATTGTAAATGTAAATTTATTGTTAATATTGTAAATTTTACATTCTTCTGTATGTTGATTTATTAATTAATTTCACATTAATATTTGCAGTCTGCGTAAATATTTAGATTTTCATTCAGAGTTTCAAGTACACGATGGTCGTAAAAATTATTCAAAAAGATATTTCATAGAAATTTGATAATGATTAATAGCAAATTGCAAAAAACACCACAGAAACGTTGATCGACAAAAATCGTTTTGAGAAATGATCCAAAGCACACATTTCACGTTGTCTATTAAATAACAGCGAAATAGTAATCATAAGATTTAATAACTCTAAGGAAATAAATAAGAAGAAAAAAAACAGTAAATGTGTCAATATTTTAGGTGAAGTGACCACAAATTTGATCAAACCAATGCCATGATGATGAAACAAAGTCTTGGAATCAAACACAAACACTTTTTTATGATAAAGTTGAAAAGTCCATATCTGAATAACAAGTGTCCCATGATTTTTGCGAATCGCTTGAAATATCAATCGCAAGCGGTTGCCCTCCAATTTGGCAAAACAACAATGAATTTAAACCTAATTGGGAAGAATTCTAATAATTTTATCGTCGATTATTAGAAAATAAATGTTCAAACATATTTTAAGGACTGATAGATCTAAATCGTTTAAATAAACATTGTATTCTTATCAAGAAATAGGCAATAAGAAAACTATTGCGTTTCTTCGACGACGTTTATTATCTAGGAATTTAGAGTGTACTATTCTTGAAAGGTACTCAAGCTGATGAAAACATGTTGGAATTCATAAATCAATAACACTATCAATGTTATGTTAACAAATTATATCGATAATCATCAATTGATCCCACGAATGGGTTGACATGCGTCATTTTGTAGAATTTATTTTTGATTTAGGCGATAAGTGTATTTCGTATTTATTTTGTCATCTAATTTCAATATTTTAATTGTCTATTTTTTAAACCCCTTTTTTATTTGATTTTATATAAGAGATGAACAGCAGTCACATATAAAGAAGCGTGCTCCCTTTCCCTTTTGGAAGGATTGAATATCGTCGTATGCCGGAGCTTTGTAAAGGACGGAGCCTTATTTCACTAGTGATCGATCCTTCACGGTTCCGACGAATGAGGCTTAATCAGCACGTTATAAATATTTTCTAGTTATGGATTCAAACAAAAATCGTTTGATTGCTCGTATTTTTTATCATTGCAATCTGATATATAAATACAATTATATTCTAATGCATTCCTTGAGTGATTCATTTTTTCAAATGCTCTATATTCTTATCGTTCGTAGAAGACTTACCTCCAAAACCACAAATACAAACCATATTGCAATTCGTATGATGTGCGCATTTTTTGAATAAGTCACTCATCATCCGTCACTCATTCTATTACGTACAGATATGGTAATTTCTACAAACGCAGACCAGCGTTCAAAGACAAAGTACAATAATATTATGATGCAATATAATATACAATACGTACAGTGAAAATCCGCCTACTCATCAAAGTCAAATGAACTCTATAGATGAAATGCTTGAAAATCTACAGGGTTTTGCATTATTATTATTTTAAACGCTTGACTAATTTTTATATGTATCATTCCATATTAAAAGGCAACTAAAAATATTCATACAATTCGATGAAAAGCCTTTGATGACGTGAATAACATCAAAACGCTTAGGGTCAGTCGTCGAACAAATCGAGCGTTCAGAGTTAAAAGTCGCCTAAAAGGCATTTGAAGCATGACATTTGCTTAGCTATTTACATATTAAATACGAATTTATTTCTTGAACCCACAGATCATATGGCCATAGGAATTTAAAAAATAAATTAGCATCGTCTTGTATGCGATAACGGTATGAGAAAACAATAAAGACATGCGGGAATATGGCGATTCAAGCTTAACGACCTTAGTAAAATCCCACAGACAATTGATTTTCAAATGGCATTTTAGTGCCGAGAATATAAATAGATATTAAATTAAACGCGTGTATGCTTTTTGAGACGCAATATTGCTCCTATAAAGCCTCCCGGCAAGAATACTTTGGTGCGTTGATTCAGAACGCAATTGCTCGTTAGCCTTTTGTGTGGACGAATAAATTCAATCATATCAGGATATTTAGCCCATTGCGATCCCGGTGTACTGTATGCCGATGGAAAACCGCGTAAAAATATATGGAGCTCATTAAAATCACGGGATGGGATCCAGAATATAAAAAAAACTGCATAAAAAGACACAGAGATTAGTTTGAAAAAAGTTGGAAATAACCATCTTTTATCATAATTTTTATGAAATACTAATACAATTGAAGCTTTGAATGAAAAGAAGACACAAGGATCAATTAATTTTGGTCTCCATCATGACATTTGACCATGAAGGGTTAAACTTCATATCTTTTTATTCGATGCAGATGACTTTGCGTCCTGTTTGGATGTTGTATGAATGATGCCATTTATTTCCCCAGCGAGTCATCAGCGATCTTATCTTTGACGCTATTTAGTCATATTATTATACAGGATGTTTTACAGATGGACAAACAAAAAAAAATCGGGGTTAAGGTGGTTTTTTCTCGGTTTCACACGGTACTAAATCGAGACATTCTCGCCAAAATCTGGATGCTCTGAAACAGTGGCGTAATTGGCGAGCTTAGGCGATGCCTATGTGCAGTAACTGTCTAATCTATGTATACATATATAGAGTACATATATGTTTTTCAAATTGTTGTATTAACTTTTCCCTACCGGTGATGTATTTACTACACCTCGATTCTAATAATGGGAATATCGATATGAAATATAATAGATACGGGCTTCAGAATTTTTGTATTCCTCCGTAATATAATTACGAATCACATCAAAGTTTTATAGTATATAAGTATTCATCTGCAGCGACGGAAATAAATAATTTGTCGAGAAATCGGGAATTTTGCGAGTTTTATTCCGTGTCTCAGCAGAAAGGAATTAATTTTAACAGTCACATTGATGGTATTATACGAAAATGGGGAATTTTTTAGTTCTATTTATCTATTTTTGAATTGTATTTTTTGTATTGATTTTTTTTACATTTGTAAAAAATATCCAAAATTTCACCCTTTAAATCCGCATAACTTTTTAATTTGTAGTCGTAATAGCACGAAATAAACTGGTTTTGTAATTTGCAATGTATTTTTGATATAAATCCATAATTATTTGATGCAATTGGTTTAAATAAAATTACTTCTGAGCTTCCAAAGTCAAATAAAATCCAGGCAAACATATGATAAATGTCAATTTCTAAATTCTATAAACAAAAAATGAACTTGTATTTTGCACTTAGTTTAGGTTTAAAATGTTCTCTAGATTATAACCTTACCAACGATATGCTACATGTCATACAAATCATTATATAAGTCGTTAAACTTGAAGAGTAACCAGTTTGGCAGGGTCAGGGTTAAGAAAATACTGTCTATGCTTTTGATATTTTTATTAAATTTATTCACAAAATTTGTTCAAATTGGCCACATGTGCTTCGTATGTACGCACGAAACCTTTTTCTTATTTCAACCGTAGTTGTCTGAAGTAGCATTTCCTCTTTGTTTTTTGCCCTATTCCGTGGTTCGCACAGTCTCCAGATCTGACACCATTGGATTTCAATGTCGGTGAAATTTTGGATATTTTTTTCAAAATGTTAAAACTTTGACATTTAGGACATAAGGTCTATGTGTGAAACGTAGCAAAAGATCCCCCTAACCCCCGAAAAAAAATTGTCGGTCCATGTGTCCAACACCCTGTATATTAAACATTTTAATTTATAAAAATCGACAAAACTTGATTAGATAAGATCTAGAAATGACTGAAAATGAAATATATTTTCCAACATTGAAATAATTTCAGTTATATGAAAGGCTTTTAAATTTCTTGCGAGAAAATTAGTTTTCAAGGATCTTCTCCATAAAAGGATCATGCCAGAAGCCTCCCGAGGATTAATTTTAAATGAATATGGATCGGTGGCATTTAAAAATATATTACCTAGAAATTTCGCAAATAAACTATCGCCAGACAGATTGGAGCCAGTCCTAAGCCAAATAACCCGTTACATAAATAAACTAAGTTGCGTATTACATACGCGTAAAATATTCATTACGCGTACTATAATTATCGTAAAATTAGTAAAACCTTATCTCGGCGTAAATTATATGAGTATCATGGTCTGGCTTCCGGACTTGTAGACTTGTAGACTATTCCCTGACCGCAAATTTTTGATGCACAACATGAACGTCATCATGTTGATAAATCGTCGGGATCTAAAAAAACAATGAATACATTGTTTTCGTTGAGCGCCGAAAAAATGCTAGATCCTGTTAAAAATCGGTCTATTTAAGTATAATTCAACACGGCCGTCTCGATGGCTCACTGAGTCATCGTTCCAATTTGAAACAATTTCCATACAATCGCTTGACATTCAATATAATACATATCAAATACGAATTTTATTTTTAGTACCCAAATTGAGTAATAATAAATACAACATTTCACATAAACAAATATAGGATATTTCAATAAGGACGCTAAATTTTTAAATATAAATAAAACAAGTCGTGTGTTAGATATCCATTTAATTTTATTTTTATTTGAAAGAGTATTTTATGGCATTAATTATGAAATGTAAAATTGTTCAAATATCCGCCGCGGTTTTGCTTGGTGACACGTATTCAATAGCTTTAATTTTCGATGAATTTGTCGCATAAATCTAGCAAAATTTGCTGAATGGCGTTCGTTAAATTGATTTTGAGGACACCAATTGTTTGCGGTTTATACAAATAGACCTGCGATTTAAGATAGCCCCAAAGCAAGAAATCTAAAGGTGTTAAATCGAACGATTTCAGTGATCAATTCACATCGCCGCCGTGCGAGATAACATTGCCCTAAAATCGCTCATGCAGAATGTCCATCGTGGCATGCACTGTGTGTAGAGCCATCCTGTTAGAACCACACACCGTCGATATTCATATCATCCAGTTTAATCCACAAACATTTTGTACATCCAATCATCCAGAAATGGACCTCGTCGTTAAAGATGATTTTTTTTGGCGAAAAATTTTTCGAACGGAACACTAATTTTGAATGTAAATTTTGAAGATTTTCACATGTTATTTAACGTTTTAATTTTCCATGATAATTTGCCATACACTATTAAACAATTTATAATAAATTTGACAAACGTTACTTTAACAACATGGTAATTATAGCCTTACAAATTTCGAGCGTCATTATTGGAAGACCTGTAGATAAGCGATCTTTAAAGAATAAAATATTTTTCAGTGATCGTTTTCCATTGCTCTTTACAAATTATTAAAATACAGCAATTATCTATGGGTTTTTGGATTACAGAGGATTTATTATTGAGTGTGAAATTTGTCCAGTCAGGAGTCAGAAGTCCAGGAACTAGCCCATTATTTCAACGCTGATCGGAAATGAGCAATTGCTTGATGATTTTTACTGTTATTAGATAATATACAATCAACGACCTACGACAATAACAAACAGTGAGTAGATTAATCCGCATATTGGACTATACGTAGGACAACTCTGTGATAATACTTATCAACATTCTTATTTTGAGCATTTAAACCCTTTTTGTATTTAAAATAAACACATAATTGAATATTAAAGTGAAATACGGCAGTGTTTACGACTCATTTATGACCGGAGCGGATTCGCGCATTACTATGGTCACTCGCTGCTTCAAATGTATGCATATTTTTACCGTGCATTAAATCACGTCAAATTTAGATCAAAGTAGTAGATATATTATCACTCGTTTAATTTGAATCAACGTGGAATTTAATTGAAGATTTTGTTTTTAATATCATACTTGGTGTTGAGAACACGATCACGTTCGACGAATAGTCATCACGTTTCTTCAATATAAGATACGTCGTGACATCTGCAATGAGGTTATTGCATCTAATCGTCCATTGTTTTCATCTCATCAGAATCAGGAATTGCACATCGGAAGACCTTCAAATTTTTCCCATGGAGATCAATAAATTGATTCGACGTCTGATGACATAAATACACGTATTGATTTATTGCCCAATGTAAACCAGTTGGTCTTGTGCGCATTTTTAATTACATATAAGAAATTAAGCCCTTGAGATGAAGCCTCATAAAGGTACAGAGTGAGAGCGTCAAAGAAGACTACCCCTACGGGTCCCCAAATATGCTGAGTCGCTTTTATTAAATATCTAGACGTGTACACTGTAGACGAAGGAATGTGCATGACCAACAAAAACGGTATTTAATAAATACCTGAGGATTATCCTTGATAATAAAGAGGCTTTGAGTAGTACAATGCTCAAAATAGGGTGCTATTTTGTACATTCTGTTACTTTCAACCACTAAGCTTAATCTGAAGAGGTTGATTCATCATTAATAATATGATTGTCTGGGATAACATGAACCTTGGGGAATGAAGGGAATGTGTATATTAAATACATACTTTTTTTATCGATGATGCTACGCGTATATAAACTTTAAAGTAGGAAAATTAATTTCCAATCGGCTTTCCTCCTTTGACGAAATACCAATTACCATTTCCTGGTAGTTCCTGGATTAGTTTTCAAAAGAACTATTATAATAGAATTTTTATCTGCTATGGGAAAAGATCACATTCAATGAAATATTTAATCACAAAGCTACAATTGTAATCGTTATTGTATTTGATAAAATCAAAATAATTATATTCATTGTGGTTTGAACGCTTAAGACAAATTATAAAATCATTTATACAAAATCGATTATTAATATCGCCATTATAAAAATAATATAAAGAGTTAGAGAGATATTTCACATCTTTTTAGATAGAAAGACTTCGATGTTAGATTCAATGAAATCGTAGATGCCAAAATGTTTAAAATTTAGACCAATACATAAGAAAAACATGCTTAAAAATTGCAATAATTCTTGTTACTATAATATATTTAAATTTAAAAAAAAACAGTATTACAAAGAAGATCAAAAATGATAATTGTCTTTCTGGATCTTGTTATGGTTGAAGGTCCTGGTCCTGGAGCAACACCTTCTTGATTTTGTAATTATGCCTTGTATGGCGAGTAGTTTGTCTAATGTTATATTGTGTTGATGTTTGAGTTGTAATAACACATAGAGAATTTTAAACTAATCATCTGAGATTATTAAAATCTGAAGATATATACATATTAAGAGTATTGATAAGTTCTTGCCGATTTTGTTGAGGGTAAAATATCAAAGCCTAAATCGTCCATCATCATATTCGGCATTATTTGCTGTTGTTTTTTAACACCACTAAGGTCATAAAAGCCATGGATGAACATTTATGAAGTGTTACACGTAGTGTTACTATTACGATGGGTCGATTTTGGTTTTCAAAATTTAAATCGGGTAACCGATGTTTGAAAAACGTCTCTAGAACTTAAAAATCCCTAAATTTTGATGACGACATGGATTAAATATCAAGAGCACTATCGGGAAGACAAATCGAATAGGGATGTGAATGCCGCATGAACTGTCCGAAGATAAAAAAGAGGAGCAACGAAACTCATGAAAAGTTTTTTTGTCAATACAAAATGTTCATCCCTTTTTGCAACTAATTGTGACTGTGGATGAAAAATAAAGTGTTTATGACAATATGTCGTAAACGTCAATGGCTTTCACTGAGTCAAAAGCCTGGATTGACGATCTGCAAAATTATTTCGTACGTTTGGTGGGATATTCAAGGAATTATCCTTTAAAAATATATGAAACCCAGTGTAGCGTGGGCGATTTATCATCCCCACGTAGTAGCGACATCTTCCATTTCTCTTCAGATGCAATGTGTTATTTTAACAGCGCCATCTCTTGTGGCCCTGCGGAGACATTGCACCTGCTTACCGACCGATTGCTTCTTGCGCGTGGATCGTTACCGGTTGGGTAGTGACGCGTAGGAAGCGGGAGTCGGGAGAGTCGTCGGTTGGCCTTGACTGCGGGAGGTCGTCCCTCCTGCAGCCAGACCTCTCTATCTCTATCTGTAGTGCGGAATAAATAGTTATCTTGCGAAGAGAGTCTTTCCATTCGACGCCCTTCGTATTCCCATCCATTCGTCCAGTAGCATCACAACCCGATAGAAGAACGGACCCGTGCGGTAGCGCGACCATCCCGACGAGCACGTAGAGGCGGGGAGCCGCCCGGGGACTCTGCCCCCGAGAGCACCCTCGCCTCAAACGTTACACCAGCAAAACAATAACTGCAGATGTGTATTGTCAGCAATTCGATAGGGTCAACAAAAAATTGAGAGTCAAACGTCGAGAATTAATCGGGAACAATTTAGTGATTCTGCAACACAACAATACATGACAACATAAGGCGAAGACGACTGAAAAAATCCGGGAATTAAAATGGGAAAAACTTTCATACCTTCCATATTCACCAGATTTGGTTTCGACAGACTTTAAAGAATAAACGCTATCGAAATACAACTGAATCGAAAAAAATATTTGTATATATTTCAACTCGAAACCAGATTTTTAAAAGTAATTGTAAATCGCCAAAACCCGTGGGAAATAGTATGTAGTAATAAAGGAGATTATGTTTTGTAAGATTTTGTAAAATAAAAAAGAAAAAAATTAAATGAATTCTTTAATTGTTCAAACAATCGGCAAAGGCTTTTCAATACACCTAATATGTATATATAATACATACAATCAAATCAATGGTAGTTTTTCAAAGACTAATTTGAACTGATAGCATAAACTATATCCACAAACAAATATTAGACAAATGTTTATTCTATATACAAGCAAAATACACTCAAACATCTTTTTATGCGATTTCGAAGTTATGCGGTTTTTTAAAGCAATTTTTTTAAATTTTCATAAAGAGTACGTATGGAAATATTTTGGATAAAATAGGAAATAAATCATCAACACTAACCGAAATTTAGAAATAAAAATAATTTGGGTCTATCGTTTTCTGCAAAAAAAACGTTTTTTTGCATTTTCTCAATGTTTTGACATTTAAATATACATTATCCAAGGATTTACCAAAATTCCTACTAATTACTATAAAAAATAAAATTAAAACTGGCAAAATAAGGCCAAAAAATGACTTGACAGATTTTTTTCAAACAGTCCCCATTTTGTGATTTAGGGACTATGGTGAAATCTTTAGTAATTATGAATTATATTGTTGGAATGAGAAAATCTACAAAAAACAATGATACAATTGACACTGGGTATACCATTTCTACCAAAGAAGAGAGCGATTTTGAGTGCATCGAAAATTATCATACAGCAATGATAGTTTATGATTAAAATAATTAGTATATCTTTAGTGGATGTCTAGCATTTGAGACGCCAGATGTCAGAAATTCTTAAAATTTCACCAATGATGCAAGAAGTCCTTTAAATGTTACCAAAAACGCTATTTTTAATTGCCTTATTATTTTCTTATTTTTTTGTTAACTTTTTTTGTGCGATTTTGGATATATTTTATATAGCTGTTTCAAAGTTATGCGTTTTTTAAAATCCATGGAACGCATTTTCATTTTTTTTTTAATGTAAGTCATAGTTTTTTTTGTGCGATTTTCCACGGAACGCATCTACCGCACAAAAAAATGTTTAGGTGTATGTTTTAAGACTTTAGCTTGTCATAATAATCCCATAAAGTATTCCATATTGATATATTGGCGTTCCTGATATTGTTTGCGTATTAATATTAATTTTCCGCGTATACAAATTAATCCAGCCATCAAAAATATTTTTCCTTGAATTGTGACAATCGAGTATAATTCTACTGCTTTGTATTGAAAAAAAAATCCACAAACCAAGTATAAAACTTTGCAACGGCTGCAAATTTAATTAAAAAGCGCCATAATTAAACGTGGTTCAACCCTTAGCATTCATAGATTTTCAGGCTGTGAGCGCTGAAAGATTCGAGATCAAATGTCGACTATGCTACCCCCGAGGATAAGTCTTAATCTCATCATTGTATTACTAATGAATGAGCATTTAATCCGATGTACCAAAGCATTCTTGCTAGATTTTATCTCGAATACATTAATTACCTTCTTAATATTTTTCCGGCTTACTAAGCAATATATTTATCTTTGCATGCACACGTTAAACTGCGTATTACATATCACGTTCTAATGAAGCGTGCTTTTTTAAAAACGTGTTTTATTTCAATTTCAAACAGTAATTCTCACGAATGAGTCTGGTTTTCTCAGATACGCTTATGAGATAAAGAGCAATTTGATCCTTAATAAATCATCTGGATGATAAATGAAATCTTTGTGCTTTTATTATTTTGCTAGCAATCTATATCGCTCGTATGCTAAATAACCGGTTTCAAAAGTTCAATATACCGGTATCGAGATCGAATAAAAAAATCATAGCTGAGATTGATAATAGTTCCGAGCTAATAGCCATTCGAGTTTAAAATAATACATTAAAGTATAAGAGGAGAGAATATTCACAGATGCATAGTTAGGAGCAGCGAGTGACCAAATCAAATCAAAGACTTACTTCGCTCATGATTGCGGCAAAGTAACTTCTAAAATAAGATAACAACATTTAGTTAAAAGATAATTGGAAGCAATGAGTGATCATAAGAAAGTGCGGACTTGCTCATGTCATAATTTGGGTCACAATTATCATAGAAGTTTGTTTTTTGAAGAAGGCGACTTAAACAAACAATACGCTTGGATCTCCAATATTTTCCAAAATGAAATTCGTGACATTTAAATTATAATTATCAGTCGACGAGTGACATTTATGCGTTCTCAAATATTCATAATGCGATCAGCAGTGTAAGAATATTTTTTGCGATTCCTAATGCAAATTAGACGTCAAATTAAGATCAAGGCCCGGAAGCAATTCTTTGTATCTCTGAATTGAATTTCACGAGGATGTTTGCGTGAAACTGGAGCCAGACAGTTTGTCAAAACATCCAGAGAAACCTCCCCTATGAATAATTCAGCATGTAGCCCGAGTTTCTTCATTAATATTGAATATACTATGAATACTGCATTAGAAATTCCTATATATCTCCGGATGTTTGCAAAATCAGACTTATCATCGACTCTTTGATACATTTTGTATTAAATAAATCGATTGATTTACAATCTTATACGATGACGTATTTATTACCATTATAAATTTCAGATGGGCCATATTATCACGATATTATTCAGTAGATCAATAATAAATAAAACAGCAATAATCGTCTGATGTTAGAAACAGATAAAATATATTATAGTGCACATGTGTTGTGAGTAGAATTGCCAACCGTCCAGGATTATCCCGGAATTTCAGAGAAAACTATCGACTATTATCACCTACAATCAAATGTATTTATTTCTACTGCATTTCGTACTACTACCCTTAGCTCATAACGTATGTCAGTCTGTATTATAAATATAAAGTCGAACAGTCGTAGATATAGAACCATGGACCCTTTAATAAGGACTGAATTTCGTCATCAGTCGGAGCTTTGTCTAGGCGGAGCCTTGTGTTACTGTGAAGCGGACGCTCCAAACTTCTCGTCAGACACTCATTCGGCGAGAACAAAGTTGGCAATCCTACTTGTGAGTATTTTTTTAAAGCGTGCTAAATATCTATTGCAGTTGTGTTAAATGGTTAACATGAGAAGCATTTAAAAAGTAAATAATTTACCTTCATTGTAATTCTTCTGCAATCGTGCCTCTTATCAAGTCACATGTCACATTTTGTTGCAGACTCATACACTAATGACCAGTGTTTAAATTAATTATTGGTGTTTATGAAAGACACATTGTCAACGCTGCTGTTTAATAACGTTTTACCTTATCATCATTTAGATAGAATTACATAATATGGTCGCCCAAGTAAAAATAGTTTCAGATACGGTTACGTGACCCAAATTTTGCATTGTGTCTCTGAATTGACTTACAGATATATGAACACGGATTCGTAGTAAAATTTGAATAATTGTCAGATCATTAACTTCAATGCACTTATTGTATTTTAACGACGCAAAGCATAAGCTTATTATAGACCTTGATGATGTGACCTATTAAATTTAAGCCGATGTTATGTAATGTTGAAGATAAACGACAATCAAATGCACAGTCAAACCCCGTTATTTGACAGTTCGCTAATCGACGCTTCGTTAATCGACGATCTGATTTTATTCGGCAGCACTTTTAATTTTTATCAAATGTCAGTTTATTATACTGTTTTCAAGTCAATGAAAGTATTTTATTCTTGCTATCAATAATGATGACCTGATATGAACCTTCAAAATGGGAAAAATCTCATGAAAAACTAAAGAATGCATGACTCAAAAGAGTAAAGATTATTAAATATATAATAGAATGTTCATAAATTTGCTCCGTTAATGTTTTTGAATACGGGCTTGAGAGTAAAAGTTTATGGTTTCATTTATAAAACGTAGAAAAGTTCTCCAAATTCAATAGATCCATGAATCTCATTTATAAATCTTGGGGCACTGGATGTAATCATGAACATGATGAATCAGTATCTATTTTAGCAGAAGGTGAAAATACATTAACTTGTATGAAGTTCTACAACGATTACAGACCAAAGAAGAAAACAGTCAAGCAAGAAGCTTCAAACAGCTTTTGACTAAAATCAATTTATTAATCATAATCATCATATTAGGAAAAGCGGAAAGAAATGTCATTTTTTGTCACTTGGAGAAAATTTTTTTTTTAATAAAAGCTTTACAATATTTCTCAATTAAATAATTTCCATTGTTATTTATAATCGCCCTGCACAGATTAGGTAGCTTTTTAATGCCTCTTTCGTAAAATTCGGCCGGTTTTCCACTAAAGTAAGAATCCAAATGATTTCTCGCTTGTTCCACGCGTGTGCTCTTGCATTATCATGCTGTAATATTCTTCTTTGGTTGTTAACTAGCACTAATCGTTTTTTGAGCATTTCCGCTTTTAACCTATCTAATTGTGCACAGTAAACCTGTGCTGTGACATTTTGATCAGATTTTAATAATTCTTAGTGAATTACGCCAAAAAAATCCCACCAAACACAAAGGAGGACCTTTTTCAAGGATAATGACGGTCGAAGGGTATAAACAGGTACTTGATTTGAAGAAAGCTACTGTTTTTCCTTCTCGGACTGTTGTAGAGGACCCACTTCTCATCCCCAGTAACGATCCTTTTTTAAAAATGGATCGGTTTCATAACTGGACAATAGCGATGAACAAATGATTACCGGTTGTTTCAAGACCGTTGATGATAGCTCGTGCGGTACTCAAATTCCCAGTCTATGTTTTTTCCTGAGTCTTTTCAAATGGTCTTTTACTGACGACCAGAGACAGCCGATGTCTAGCGATAATTCCTTGATTGTTTTTGGAGGATCAGATTCTACCAGAGAATTTAATGCGTCATCATCGATTATTCCATAAAAACAGTAAACAAGATCGCAAATGGGTCTCATCAATTTCTTGCTTGGACATTTTCACTATGGCTAAAAAATATAAAAATATTTGAAAAAATAAGACAAACAACAGAGCTTCAAAATGACACCAACCTTAACGTATTCACTCGACAGCAACCCGAGGCAAACTGACGGCAAAGACGCAACAAAAAAAATGACATTTCTTTCCGCTCTATCTCATATAACATCAATTACCATTGATACCATTTAAAAAGAGAATTAATTAAAATAAAATAACCAGCCAAAATATGTGATTTTTAAAAATTTCGATTAAATGGTTCGTTAATCGACGATGTTTGGTAAAACGGTTAGCGTCGATTAGTGAGATCTGACTGTAATTTAAATTCAAATTAATCAATGATGCATATACACATGCAATACGTATTGTTGTTATCTGTTTGTGACATGACTAATTAGAACACGAATTAAGTTTTTTAAATCATATTAAATATTATACAAAACATCATAATCGTAATATTTATAGAATAAATATTTTTGTATTAGAAATACAAGCACGACATTGTAAAAGATGCACTATGGAGTGCTGCCCGCAGCACGCGCGTGCATACTCTTTCTGGATCACTTGAGTGTGTACTCAACATGTGAGTGCATACTCATTAAAGGGTTGATGATCAATTCTTCTGCGTGACGATCAAAATGATTGATCAGTCTTATTTATATACACAAAAAAATGATTGTTTGTGACAAAAATGGATATACAGGTGTTTTGTACATGGACCAACATTTTTTTTTTTTTTTTTTGGGGTTAGGGGGATCTTTTCCACGTTTCACACACAGGCCCTATGTCTTAAGTGTCAGGGTTGTCAAAATATGTATAATAACTTTATCTGCCCAGGGTCCCAGGTGATTAAAAAATTATAATTGTATGTAATTTTTCATTTTGTGGCTTCAGGGAAAAATAGGATCGTACAGCTCTTGTTCATGTAATACCAATAATCCCCAGCTTGGTAATATATTTTCATCTCAATTTGGCTTTTAGACCAATTTTGTGGAATTTTTTAGCCGTAATGATCGTTGTCCAAGAATTTGTAAATCGTATAGGAATTCGGTTAATTGCATTTCCATGTCCTATCACAGCAACAGCAGCGTTCAATACACAATGGACACAATGATGGTACGATAGTAAATGCAACGTGCATGGCTTGTGCAGATGCTTCTAAACTGGTTTTAAAAATATGAAATAATAAACCCATGCGAAGAAAAATGTTGGCATTTCCAATCGTTTCATACTTGAAAAATAAAATTTAAAAACACCTATCAAAACATCGAAAAAACACAATCAACTGGTCCACTTGCAACATTTGGAAAGCGTGTCGCCAGGCAGAATGATTGAGAAATACTCGGAGATGTGCAGAATTTTTATTTTCGCTACTTTCAAACATGTAAAAGCAGGAAAAAATATGTATCGTATAATTTTTATATTTACCTAAATGACGATAATGGGGCACCATATCTGAAAATAAAATGAAAAATTAATTAATTAAATTAATAATCATCGACTTATGGCTATTAAAGCGGGCCGTTTTTATGCTGTACGGACCTTGCACCCAATCTATAAGGGTTGCAGGACGAACAGACTGTCTATTCTTTATGGGGGTAACCTTGCGGACTGATCATATTAATTGTTTGTTAATTTCGCGCTACGTTCTCGTCATCAGGAAGCATTTGCCTCGTGATCGTCGCCGTATCACAAATGGTAAATAAATTTGAGTATCAAAAGTTCATAATGTTTCCCTCTATTTTTGAGTTATTAAATGAGCATTGGAAGATAAAGAATCGCCCCCTCTACGGAGGTAAAATACGGATTTCCGTCGCGTATGCTGCGAGTCCGTCTCGGGGCTGCGGAGCCCCATCGCTACTGAGGCGCGGATGCTCCCGTCCTTCTCTACGAATGCAGTTATGCAATTTGAAAATTGAGCTTGCAATTCCTATTTTAATAGATAAATAACCTAGCATGGTGGAGGGAGGGGGGGTGGTTAGAATGTTTTAGCCCTATGATTAGTGAGCTAATTTCAATTCAACTGAAACATAGATGCTACATTCGTATTTGCACCGCTTATCGTCCATTTTTCTCTCAGGAACACGCAGCGTGAGTCAATCTTATATACCAATATTGTAGAGGAATGATTCCCTATTTTACACTCGATAGATTTTCAAATATTGTATTGCTTAATAGAAATACAAGTGATTCTTTGTGATGCACAGCGTTGAAAATGAAGCGCTATGGATCGCTTTTCGCAATATTTGAGAATATTTAGACCTTTACAGTCTCCGATTCACAATTTCCACACTTAATATGCGAGAATGCTCTTTGTGATTTAATCGCAGCATATGCGGGATTCCTCATCAACAAGATAACCTATTCTCTGTCCTTTAACCAACTTGTGATGCATTCTCTCTATTCGGATAATATAATATACAAACCACTCAATCCTGTCAACGTTATAATGGTTACAAATGACATTTTTGACAAGAAGAACAGCTTGAATTTTGCGTATATCTATTGATAGTATTTAAATGAGGATTTACCAACCATTTTATGACCTTGACATGTGTCAAATAATAAATCTGTTACTTTCTTCAAAGCGCTAATTATTTTGTATAAACATCATCATATTAACGATTTGATTTTAAGGCGGCTTAGTTGATGTAATAGTTGTCCGTTGAATGTTTTGAGGTCATAGATTTTATTTATTTAATTGACGGTGATGAATCAAGCAGTTCTTCAAGTAGAAAATTGCATATTGGCGTGATTGAACCAGGATTTGCTCATGTGAGAATCACGCATATCAGTTTCATTTGGTAATTTATAGTACAATATAAAAAAAAACATAAAACGTGTTTGCTTAAAAAATCTTAGTTGGAGGTGCGATTTTATCATATGGATATATGAGATAATACAAAAATATGGGTACATACACAGTAATACAATCACTACGTGCAAGATTTTAACAGCTACTGAATTGGTGCACCGAAGCAGATGGTTAAAAAAAGAGTCGAATCGACTAACATCAACTTTTTATCTTTAAGCATCCCCTCCATATTATTCAACCCGACGTGCTATCATAATATGGCGATGATATTCAAACATGTGCTGCGATAAGCTTGCTTTTAATTAAATGACGAGAGCAACCGCCCGTATAGCTATAGTTTACGGGTTCCTGCCGAGTTATCATTTACAGTTTTAATTGGATTGTGCCTCACGGTATTTACGGGCGAAATTATTAATTTCACGGTTTTGCCTATAAATTGTGGCTATTTTCGCATGCATTAATTACGATGAGAATTGTGTAAGATTAATTCCACGCGTAAAATTAATCTGCGCGAATTTAAGTCTGTTTGATTAGACGACTTTGTTATTTCACCTGATTTCAAACAATGAAAGTTTAGCTATTAACTCGCGGTTGCCTAACAGTCTGGCGGTAGATTTGAGTTTAAATACGTTTTGTTGACACATGTTGTTATGAATAATAAATAATTCAGACCGGGCCACAAAAGTGGTAGCGGCCCTGTATGCTGTGTACGGGCAGATGCTTTGGTAACCTACATCCAGCCAACCTAACTGTATCGTTGCCATATAGAAAGTATGTATGTGGGATGCATTGTCTCATGTGTATTGGGACTTTGGGATTCTAATGCACAAACATAAAATCAAGCCTAGAGTCGATAATAATAAAGGGTTTTATTTATTCGTCCATATTTTTCCAAGGGCAGGGCTAAATTATGCGCTGGAATATGGTAACAAATAAATATGTTTCTTCGACTAAAGTATCTATCCGTTCTTCTCGATAATTTTAGAATTTGAAGTAAATTTTTGAGTTTTAATTATAATTCAAACACATTTTTTTTTAAATAAAAGTATAGAAGGGATAAATTCGCGACCCCATTTGGCGCGAGTCACCTATGTAAAAAAAATGCTCGGGGAGAGGGGGACTCGTACCGAGATCGTACATATCATAGAAGGCCCAAAGAACGGGGTAGCCACAAGGTCTCTGTGTTCAACCGGTCCACTTTTTGGACTGCTGACGCGACGAATGAGCACCTCGCAATCGGACTTCATGCCCGGACGTATCTACAAAACATAGTCTGCGTCCATGAACGTATCTCCGCATACTCTCCGAGATCGGAGAAAAGTTCTAACCTGAAAAGCGAACCCCTAAGCCACCCGTGCCCTGCGAGAAACTGGGATGTCCAGTAATCTCGAGTCATAATATTATTAATTTTCGAACACGGCATAAGCCCTCTGGGAAGTTTCCAATGTTTAAGCGATTACGAAGAAAATAAAGTATTAGACACTTTAGCATATATTATAAAATCGGGCAGCCAATCAGTATTGATTCATGTAAAGTTGAATGGTCAAGTAAAATATAAACCATGTGCAACTCTCGACCGGGTCGGTATTCTGCGTTATGCGCCCCAAGTCCAGTTGCGCCCGTGGCGGGCGCCTTCTTTGCCACCCCCTTGTGTTGAGTAAGCATATCGAAGAGATATGACCTTCTTGATAGTGTTTATTCACTCCTTTCCGAACCTAAATGACGCTTAATAAGAGCATCTTGAAATCGCTTGTTGTGCATCGTGCATCTTGCAAATTCAAGAATGAGGAAACTTTAGCTTTTAGTGATTCACCATAGCAGTTTGACGACTTCAAAACGAAGAGAAAGCAATGGAAAACGGTATTGTTATCACTGCAAAGTGGAATTCGTTGTTCATATATTTACAAAGCCGGTCCGTTTACTGCCATATTTACTCCCACTTTGTAGTGTGAGTTCTCCCAAGTCTGAGTCTGTAGAGTGCTATATATATATGTATTATAATAATAGTTAGATATGATAAATTCTGTGAACGTAAATTAATTGATATAATCAATTCATTAGGCAAGTATTAATTAAACTGCAATACATTACTTGAATATAATCAGTAAATTAAATAAATAATAATTTTAAAGTATCAAAAATAGAAAGGTCGAAGTCGCGGTCGTTCTTCCTGATAGGCAGAAAAAATCTGCAAGGACGGGGGAGGGACTTTGACGATTGACGCCTTCAAGAACAGGATTGGTCGAATCTCTTGATTGGCTGCCGTTGTGCAATGCTTAAGCTTTGTCTCGCCGTCTTGTCTCGTCCACAGTGTCTACGCCTGTCCGTCCATGCTCCTGCTCCGTATGTGGCAATCCTGAGGTGTCTGCCCCCAAGACCCCAATCAGCACCCGCGAGTCTGGACATTTTGCCAAAAGCCTTGGCCGCTTTACCGGTTGCAATTTTAATGTTTTCTCTGAATCTGCATCCCTCAGAGATGGTTACGCCCATGTAGACGACGTTTTTTATCGAAAACTGTACAGTCTTCACCCAGCCTAATGCGTGGATAACGTATGAATTTGCTCTTGAGCATAACTGCTTTGGATTTTGACGCTGCAAAAGTAAGTTTATTAGTCTCACTCCATGTCCAAAGTATCCTTAAGGCTGTATTTGTTCTTTCCTCCATTTCTGATCTTGAATCCCCGCATGTTGTGAGAGTAAGGTCTAGAGCGTGGGCCCCAGAACAGATCCCTGTGGACATCCCATCGTCAGAGAGCGAGTGATAAGCTCACCTCCAGCTGATGCAAAAATAATCTTATTATCAAAGTAGCTTCGTATTAATTTAAATATGTTATTAGGAATCTTGTATTTGCCCAGTCTTACGATAATCATTGCCCACTAGGCATTGTCAAAAGCTCCCGAGAAACCCAACAGAACCGCAATCGCGTAGCGTTTGGCGGTTGATTCTGTGATAGATAGCACACTAGAGATGGCATCAATGGTGAACTTCCCAGGTCTGAAGCCAAACTGTTTTCCGGATAGTAGACAGTCTCCCTCAATAGCAATATTCATCCTATATGCTATAGGTTTCTCCAGGAGTTTTCCTAGCGTGAGAAGCCACAGTATGATCCGATACGCCTTTGGGTCTTCTGGTTGTTTATTCGTCTTTAGTTTCGGAAGAACGGCGTAGAAGTAGTTAAAAACCACGTAGAATAATTAAAGTTGGCAATTCCACTCTATCAGCTAAGGGAGCACATGGAATTCTAACGGATCCTATTGCCACCAAAAACTAGACTAGAAACGAAGCAGTTGCCGATTGGGAACGCAGTTGGTCTGAGTCGCCTCACGGTGGCTACATGCGGAATTTTTTTGGCTAAGTCTCATCTCACCCCAAGCTAAAATTAGTTGATCCCGATCATTCGACTTCCCAGTTCCTGACGAGGCACGGCTGTTTTGCGGCATACCTGGCAAACATGAAAGTAAAAGATAGTTCGGACTGTGTGTGCTCCTTTCATGGACGCGGATCACGTTTTATAGTCGTGTTTGGCCATATCGGCCGAGAGAGAGGCGCTCCTGTGCCGTATCAGAGGTCCTTTTTCTGGACCTCTTGGTCACAGGGATTTGGTGGCCAGCCCCGGTGCTTTTTCGGCGCTCAAGGCCTTCTGTCATAGTTTCGGAGCCAAATGCGCCTTGGACGGTTCGCGAAATAGCTAATCACTTAGAAATTCCACGAACATCCGTCCATAATCATCTGACAAAATTGGGCTACATCAATCGTTCAGATGTGTGGCTTTCTCATGAACTGGCTGACTCAAATAAACTTCAATATGCGATCTTCTTCTCCAACGACATAATAGCCAACATTTTTTGAAGAGACTTGTCACTGGAGATGAAAGTTGGATACTCTATGAGAATATCCAACGTAAACGGTCTTGGACCAAGGGTACAGAAGCTTTAACTGTAGCTAAACCTGGCCTATACCCAAAAAAAGTTTTGCTATGCATTTGGTGGGACTGGAAGGGGGTAGTTTATTATGAGTTACTTCAGCAAGGTCAAATTATCAATTCAACAAAATATTGTTTTCAACTAGACAATATAAAAGATGCAATTGCCAGAAAACGATATAAAAATGTACCTTGATCGATATTTTGCCAACCAACCTGGGAAATTTTGGCAAGAAGGCATTATGAGGCTTCCGGAGAGACGGAGAAAGGTAATAGAATAGAATGGATCATATATTATTCAATGAATTTTGATGTAATACAAGTTATTGTTTATTTTTTTCTTAATATGAAAACGAAAGAAACTTATGGGGCATCCTAATACTTGTATCAATCTAGGTGTAAATAATAAAAAATAAATCCCTTGATTGAGAAAGATCATTTTCTCTTCGTTCTTTGCCGCTAATGGTTCGTCATTGTTATTGGAGTCTCGCAGCTGGGCTCACTCTGAGATCTGAGAGCGAACATAACCGAGACAATCTGATTAAAAATGATCGGGAAATGAAGGATTCTCACCCCTACATAATAATATTTTAAATTATATATTAATTGAATGTACATCTATGTATATACCCCAATATATGTCACCCCCAGCGCTAAGCTCGAGAGAAGTTTATCGACACAACTCGCTTAATCCATCTTTATAGAGTGTGCTTTAAAAACCGGACCGTTTCAGCGTCGAGGATATTTTTTCCAGGCGCTTGATTTATGCCATCATTAAAACCGAGACCTTTTAAAAATACACTATTGGATCATTCGTCAGGAGCGCTGATCTCGAGCCGGGCGATAAATCTTTCTCGTTTGAAATGAGGTCGACGATTTTTAATGGCGAACTTAATTTAGGCAATAATCGTTCCCACAATTGCTGGGCTCTGTGCGTTTGAGCAAAAATACGTGTCGGGCGTAAAAATACACGAGTTTGGGCCCAAATTACGCGTATGTAGAGCTCAAATGGCGCAAAAAACAATAGACTCGCGTAAAGTCGTAAAATTTCATTGTGTTGCGCCCGCTTTTGAGGTCTAATGAAAGTGAAATGGTGTCACGATTTACGCTCTGATGTTGAGTAAAAATCGTGATATTCAAATTTGACCGAAGATAAAAAAAAAAGTTATGTCATAGCAAACAGTTGGAAATAAATGAAATCGGCTAAATTTTCAATTGAGCGTCTGTTCGGCTTTTGACCTTTGGTAGATCATTATAGCATCATACAGTCTATTTAAGTGGGCTTGTTTGGTAAATGTTCGATACTCTCCGGAACGAGACCTCTAGCTCCGAAGCCAATCGAGAGGTCATGGACATGTACGGCGAAGCATCAATTAGCAGCTTCGTCTGAATCCACCGTCTGTATTGGGCAGGTCATGTAGCGTCATGAGTCTCTCGGGCAATTCACCAGTTAGAAGACCTCATCTAAGTGGAAATCCTACCCTCAAACAAACAAATACATAGTGTTTATCATATTCGCTTAAAATCGCCCTACAAGGTATCATCATAGTGCAACAACAAACAATCCACTGCCGAACTATTGTCGTTTACAAGGTATAACCAAACTTCATTATTTAAGCTTACGGATGTATGGTATCTATATAAATACAGGATATTATTTATAAATGAATTTCAAACTCGTGATTAACCATTTGATTGCCAAATATTTAAGCACATTGTAACACATCTATATTATATATATGATACCAAAAGGAGTACAATACGGTTGCGGTTATCTTAATATTTTATGAATTTCTTATTGCAAATCGTCGACTTGAGCATAGTAAAAGTGTGTGTGTGGGATTTTACGTAAATTTTACTCAAGTTGCTATTTTAGCTCTATGACCATGAACAAACCAGACCACAATGTGTTAATGAAAAGAAGGAACTACGTACCGCATCTATGTTTGTTTATTAATAAGTTAATTTGAGGATTTTGACCCATGCAAATTAATGACATTGATAATTTCACAACGTTATGAAATGTAATTTACAACGAATGCTTGAAAAACCTGCTATTTATAACACCATTTATTCCAAAATGACATTGAAAATCCTTTGCAAATGATACTATTATCATTAATTGTCAAGATATAAATATACCAATAACGTTTTTTTAATATGTGTACCTGAAGAGGGCCGTAACAAGGGCGTAGCAAAGGGCGCAATTGGGCTTGGGGCGCAGAACACCGACCCGGTTGAGAGTTGCACATGGTTTTTATTTTACTTTACATGAACCAACACTGATTAACTCTGTCCGTTTTTATTGTAAAATTTAAGCAACCCAACCGATCAGTCTTCTTCGGACAACTTCGTTTCATAATAAGTAGTTTGTAATCGATCTGTAGACATGTTCAGGTATGGCATCCGATCGCGCAGGACTCATTCGTCAAATCAGCGGTCCGAAAAGCAGACCAATTGGACATACAATCTTTGTGGCCATTTTCTATGATCTATACGATCACGGGAGCAACGCAGCGTCTAGACACTTTCTATCACAGTATTTTTTTTAAAACAATAACCGTCATCTATACGTTAGGTCGGGTACTTTTGGGACTATGTTTGTATATTATTTTAAAACACATTATAATAGTAATAGTTTTATATTTTTATATATTCGTTTTATATTTATATTTTATATATTTTTATATTAATAGATCTTCGGGAGGAGGGGAAATTAGATCCTTGTCACGCGCCTAAGCAGTCGGACTCGTAACTCAATGATCTTGGGTTCATATCTACAGACAATATGACCGGTGACCATATTTTTAAAAACATATATACGCTATAAAAACCATAGCGAAATGGTTGGCAATGATCTCATAAAAGGGGTTGCTAAAAATCACCTCAACAAAAAGATTTTAGCTAGAGGGATTAAATTTTTTGTTCCGTTACACAAATTTCATCTTCTGACACCAAATATTGAAAAAAAAAAATGGTGTCAGATCTTCATTGATTAGTTTAAAATTCTAGCACTAGATATGTTCATATCCATAAAGTCGAATGTAAAACTGTTGGTTACACGAGGAGAAGGAGGAATCTGTGTAAAAGATGACACCATTATTTTCAACATTCTGGCTAGAAACTACGAATGATCCAACCAATAAGAGTACCACAAAGAAATTGTGACCCCTGCGTGATGCCAATAACTCGCAGATAGCCCCCAACAAACCTATATTTTATCCCTATTACCCTGCATCTTCAGGTGCCCGTTAACTTGAAATCAATGTATATGGTGTAGGCGCCTGGAAACATTACATATAATACGCTTGTTGGATCCCAGATCTATGGATGGCATTCTGTATAGTCCATGATATGTTTTGTATAAAACCGGATGGAACCATAAATAGACTGAGAGGGTTTGACCCGACAATATGTGGCTGTTGTCACAAAACCGTGTCATGTCAGAGGTCTGTACATAGATTATAGTAATCTTGCTTCCATAATCATATTTATAATGAACTTGTTTGTATAACATTACAGTACGTGTAGTGATACCAATTCTCCATGGATTCTCAGAATTTGATATTAAAAAATATTAATAAAGCATCTACCGACTTATAATAGAAATGTTTATGCGGAATAATCGCCTTGTAGATGAGTATTTTTATCAAATGGCTAATTAACTTCTGACACCATTGTAACGTGACTTTATCACATTGAAATGTTATAACTCAACCCATTTTAATATTTCTGAATAGCTTCTATTTACAAATTATCAAATTTTACCGACTTGGAGGAGTTCTCCCAAAGTATCTAAAATCAAAGTACCGATATAAGATGATCCTCAAGGATGGTTCGCGAGGCCTCATTTGATAATTATTCTACGTTGCAGTTCATTGAATTGCAAAATAATTACACATTCAGCTTGTACCACCATTATCTGTGAATTTTGCATAAGTTCTTGAGAAGCTGTGACTTGTGTATTTAATTACATGCCTTGCGACCACTCGATGATTGTTTGATAATATAATTGTGAAAAATTTGTCGACTATGAGAAATAGTCGTCATTGCCAATGCAAGTTATGAAATAGATATTGCATTTAATACATTTCATTATGAAATAATTCTCAAGTTCAATGAAGACAATTGCGAAGAAAACAGTCGATAAATCGTTTATATTGATCATTTTTCATCCATTAGCATTGTCACATGTCCTGCCCTCTGTTAAGAATTTAACACAATTTATCTCATTTTTATAAGCCAATTCTCAAATATTTTTTTCTTAAAACACAAAAGCTCTATAATATCTTTACCTTTATTATTTTTGCCCAAACGTAGCAATCTTATGATTCCATTTTTAAATCTTTTATCTTAATAATTTAAAAGCCTATCCATTCACCTCATTAGTTTGGTAACCGAGATTTATGTCGAAGGTATCTGACGTCTGTCCATACTTTTCCAAAGTCGATAATGAAAATAAAGTATCCCTATTGACGAGGGTTTACTACACACGAATTTCCTCAAGGACGCAAAACCATCCAAATAGATATTGAGTATTCTATTTTTGCGATGGAAAAAGGTAGAAATCAACTAAGAACTCTTTTTAGACGTCCTCGATTTATCTAAGAGGGTTGTGCGCCAGCAAAGGACCCGATATAAAGAGAGCAGCCCTTTAGAGGAGTGATGTTGAGCGTGAAGAATGAAAGGTCCTTTGATCTGTGAAATTAAGCAATCAAATGTAACATTACTCTTTTGCGAAAAAATATTTATTATCTACCAGAGTACGACCAATGAATAAAAACATCGAATGCATCATTTGCATGCACATTAAAATGCGAAAAAATAACATTAACAAATCGAATGGCCTTTAAATGCCTCAAGCTATCCATGATGTGACCTCACCAGGATGCAAAAAGGCGTTCGCTTAGGCATCTCAGTTAATATAAATAGTTATTCTTTAATGGTAATCCTGGCACTCTGTGTGTTGTAAATTGCGTGTTTCGAACCTTGATGTAGAAAGGCATATCTCTGAGGAGGATGTATTCTATTCGAGAATAATAGAGTAGAATCGTGGGAGCATTTTGACCTTTTTTTCCAAGATGTTGAGGCTTTGTTTTGATTTAAAATCCGAATATAATTACAAAGTGTGAAGGGAGAAGAAGGACGTTGACTTCGACAGTTGACGAAATCGAAAGTCACGTTTTTGAATCAAAATTCGCTTTGATCACCACCTCACGAACGTTCAAGGAGTTGGTCGATTTAGATAAGCATCGGTTGCGGCATAATTGGTTTAAAAACATAAATAGAATTGAAAACGTTCATCCATCTCATCTGAGATCAATTTTAACCAATGTATACAAATCTTCAAAAAAAAAAGCATTTGTAGGGAGAATTCCAAGACAAGCGTAAATGGTAGGAAGCGCTGTCGATAGCTGAGATTCTATGCTAGAGTTTTAAGATCAATAAAAAAAGTTATCTTCTTTCGTTACATACTACAAAATGAATTTCTAAACAACAAAAAATCTCTCTTGGGGCGTGTATGTATCTACAGTGTATATTTACTATTTACTCTGCCTCGAATTGAAGATTGTCTTACGCTGATAGGAGCTGATAGAAAATAATCGGTGTAAAGCGATTATGGCATCAGCGACTTTAAATTTGCTCACTCCTCAAAAGATTAAGTAGCAGATTGTCAAAATAGAGTGTTTTTCAAAATTTTGAAAAAATATCCAAAATTTCATATTTAAATCGTTTTTTAATATTTGGTAAATTAATCAATATTTTATGTAATTGGTTTAAAAATATTACTTTTATCTTCCAAAGTCACATAAAACATGCAAACAAATAAAAAATGTCAACTTCTAAATTCTTCTTAAGCCACTAGATTTCTACACCTGGGTATGTACCCTATTCCGTGACTCGCACTGGCTCTAGACCTGACACCAGTGGATTTATTTATCTAGGGTCACCAAAAGAATTAATTTATATGATAGAATTGCTCCCAAAAGAAATCCTAATTGAAGGAATAAACGCCACCTTTGCAAAAATCACTTGTTTGCACAGTTTATAAGTCTTCTACTTCTTTGTTAGTCATCTCATTTGTTTACAAAGTTTATGTGACTTTAGAAGTTAAGTTTAGCAAACTTTTGAATCCTAACCTCTTAGTTCGCTACTATGCTACTGCGTTTCTTATCAAATAATTATTAAACGCGTATGGGGTAATTGTTAATATTATATAAAACGTATTTAGTTAAAGGAAAAATCTACTAGCCATTTGGAGCAACGAGTGATCATAAGAAAGCGCGGATCTACTCAGGTCATGATATAGGTCGCAATAGTTGCCAAACATTGTTCTTGTTAAATACTTATAAATAAACTTTAATTCATTAATAGTTTGGAACAAAGAGTGATCATAAGAAAGCAAAGACTAACTCAGATCATAATTTAAGTCACAGTGGTCAAAGATTGCTTTTTCGCTGTATATAAATGTATTGTTAACATAGCAGTAACAGAAACAAGTATATTTCATCAAGAACGTTTATTAATATTGAAGAAAATCCACCGGACCAAGTGTTATTAACGCATTATCTATTCCGTTCTGAAAATACTCGATTTTTTACAATGTAATTCAACTTTAATTAATTGAATTAAGCTATGATCTGCTCTAGTCTTGATTTGAGTCCTATTGATTATTGAAAGTTGCTCTCTGCTCCTATTTTTAAATCAAAGCACAAATGTGTCAACAAAATATTTTTAAATGGAGTATATTTCTTAGGATAAAATTTCTATCAAGAATACCAAGAAGTTCATGTTTTAAAAGCAAAGTATTCCGGAAATCCACGTTAAACGTGCAGCATGCCACACGTTCATCACCAGACTCAATGCCATCATCCAGGTCAAAGGTTACAAAATACATCAATTCTATTATATTGCTTAAAAAAATAGGAACACTTGGTCTTACAGGCCCTATATTGCAATAATCAAGCATCTGATGTAATTATCTTAGGTATTTATTATTAAAAAAAAATGCTTGTTGATTATAAATCCAAAGCCACGAGCAATACGATGCAATTCCTCCGTAATATGGATTCAAAGACAATGATCACTGGCATGGCGTCTAATTCGCGTAGACATTCGCTGGAAATTGAAGGCTTTTAAGCTTTGGGCTTTTTTTATTTGCGAACATTCTCCCTACTTTCATGACATTTACGATTGAACACATGAAATGCTTTAACGATCAAGGACTTTCTATAAAAGGATAAATTGATGATGACTCAACTGTAATGGTCTGCCTTTAGTACAACGACTCGAAATATAGGCAAAATTATGTTTTAAATCATTGCCGAAGAAATGTCATAATTTATTTTATGGAGCGAAGATTAAAAATTATTCACGGAACATGATATCTTGCACAGATCCTATGAAAAAAATATCTAGGTCTAATCAGACCTATTTTATTGTCTCTAAGTATGTATGTATATAAATATTTTTATTTTTTTTGAAATACAAGAATTCATTTTAAATTCTGTAAAACCATTAAAAGGATAAAAGTCAGGGAGATTTGGTAAGATAAATATATATTAGCTACTATTAAAAAAAAACTCATCGCAAAACCATCATGGGTCTTACCAGATCATCTTATTGACAGAAGGGTTAAATAAATTTATGCAGATCTCCATCAAAAAATATTGCTATGACTCTCGTTCCATATTATGTCACCTAAATGACATCAAACGATTACGTCAATTTGCATGGGCTTTTTTGAGAATGTCTAACAATCGTTTCTACGAAGATTTTCAAACAATAAGTCTTTGAATTATTTATAAGCTTAGACTGTCGTCGATTTAAATAGAGTATGTGAATGCGTATAGCCTTAGCTATTTATGACTTAGGGTGTGTTAGAATTATACAACATTCTTCTCACTGTCTGACTTAATTAAGCTTTGAATTATTTGATGAGGGCAGTTTTAAAAGCACCTCAAATTTAGTATTCGATTAATTTTTTTGGCTTAGACCTACTTAAGGCCATCTTGAGATTGACGAAATTACATGAGTAAAAATTGATCAATTGAAAATCAAGGATTTATCAGCACAGCATCTTCGAATGATTCGTGGATTTGTTGTGTAAAAATAAAAAAAGTGTATGAATATCAAGTGTCATTGAAAAATCATTCATTGGGTGTCAAGATGTCTTATCACCGACAAATAATCATTGTCTTTGATGCAAGTTGATCGATTCTAGTTTGAACGACAGTACAATTTTTATACTTATCTGGGTTAATAAACCAAGCAATAAATCCACATTCTTCAAAAACATCAGATTTAGTAGTCGTTTATTAAGTCACAGTGATGAAAAAATCAGTAAAACAGTTACTTGGCATATTAACACTATAATGATCGATTTTTATATTATACTAGCGAGTATCTGGCATGCGTTGCAATGCCATACACATTTAATATTTTTTTGAAAAGAAACGTAGTTTCATAGTAGCGAACTGAGATAACAATAATCGTACTAATGTAAAAACCTTTTCGGATGCACGTCCAATAATCTACCAAAATTTTATCGCAATCGGATGAACGCTATAAGATTGTATACCTAGCAAACCCCTCGCTCCACGACACACATTCATTTTTTTATATATGGATAAAACTATTCCGCGTCCGGGCGAATATACCAGCCCTAAGCATGCGATGATTAAGGGTAGTCACAATGAAAATATAAGTCAAAAAATCAAACAATGGATCTTAATGGAATAAAAACCGCCGATTAATGAATCAAGGATGACGCTTAAAAATGTGCGCATTGTCATTTCGTCGCTGACTCTTTCGTGGGATATCCTTATTTGAAAAGTGCGTGAACATTTGCTCATCAAATTCATTGGAAAATCATTCGATGACCAAGTTTGGGAATCGTTGCGCGATTTATCCAGCATATCGATAGGCACATTAAAAATCTGCTAAGATTGAAGCAGAATAATTGCGGCTGGAAGTATATTACGGCATAGGGCAGATCGAATCTGTGTAAGTGTATACTAAAACAAAGAAATAACAATGGCCCAGATCCATCGAATGGCATTCTAGAATTATTGAAACCCATAGTCGAGATGATAAAATCGCTCTGCTGAAGTTTATTATAGTACTCGAGCTGACGTAACTTCCACAATCAATTCGACATAGCTCAAGTGTTCCTAGGCACGTATTATAAGCGTTCAAACAAACAAACATAAATTTACTAAGGTCCATGAGTCATGAGCCTCCTTCGTCGAATTGTCCAAGTTCTTTATCTACCTGGCTGCCCTAGCATAGACGAGGTCATTCGAAAAGTCTGCTGCCACTTGGTCTCAAATATAAGAAGACTTAGATCTGTATGATGGCATGTGATGCCCAACAGATAAAGCGCTTTCGAACAAAGCTGATGCATGTCCATGGCTTCCCAATTGGACTGATTCAGTGCTATTCTTAAACAATATTTCATATATAATTTAAAAAAATATTCGTATATAATGAAATATTATCGGAATTCGCTGATTAAAATAGTAAAACTAACATTCCGACAGTTCATAAATCTAACGTCAAGCGATCAAAGCAAAAAACAACAGCGACCAAATATATTAAACGTCTATTGAATAACGATGATAAAGAGATCTTTTTTCGTAAATTTCTATATAGTTTGGCAACATTCCATGATGAATAAATTAAAATCGTTGGATTACGTGAGATTATAAAATGGTCGTGAAGTAGAGACATAATTTGACACAAAGATGCAATAATGTAGCCCAAACGACCCATTAGGATTTCTATGTATACATCTGCTCGGTTTAAAGCTTCATTTACAGAAAAATTGAGTGAAAATAGTCAACACTTCTATAGCGTCCATTTCATTTGGGTCTTTTACGCAACGGTTAAAATGCATAAAGTGAATGCCCCCTCGTGCGTGTTAGTCACTTACACTTTCGTATCACAACAAACTAAAGACGTACAAATTTCGTATGGGTGCCTAACTTTCTATGGCGTAGTAACCTGTTAAGTGGGCATGACGTACATATACGTCCAAAGTAAACAGCATCAAAACTGTTTAGGTCATATATACACGTCCCAACAAATTCCGATGCTTACGAATCTGTTTACGTTGGACGTATATATACGTCATGTCCACTTAACAGGTTAATATTTCCAATCGATTATCTCAATCAAGATTTAGTCTGAATTTTTAGATCTGAAAAAATAAATACTGTGACGACCATTTAAGTATAGGTAATTAATTACGGTTAATGAAAACTCATAGATCATTTCTAAAACCAAATATCTATCAAATAATCTTATGCAATAGCGCTGTTGATTTGGGCGAATTTAATGCGCCAGATTAACAACGACATCTTCCCTCTCTTTTTAGGTGAAATATGATATTTTAATAGCGCCAACTTCTGTGGTGCTGCGAGGACATTGCGCCTGCAATTACCGACCGATCGCTTCTTAAGCGTGCATCGTTGCTAGTTGGGTGGTGTGGCGCAGAAGGCGGGAATCGAGAAGAGTTGGCGATTGGCCTTGACTGCGGGAAGACGTCCTTTCCGTAGCAAGATCCCTCCCTCTCGTGCCGAATAAAATCCGTCCGTCCATCCCCCATCCATCCGTCCGGCTGTACATGATCCGATAGAAGAACGGACCCGTACGTTAGCGCGGCCATCCCGATGAACGCATGGAAGCGGGGAGCCGCCCGGGGACTCTGCCTCCGAAAGCGCCCCCGCTCCTACGTAACATAACCATGTTCTGGAGGCAATAGAAACCACCGTGTGAAAATCTTATATTCATGAAAAAAATCCCCCATAGAGATCATCTATATCCGATTACGGATATGACACCTATCTTTGTATAAGAATATTAACACAAGTTATTCAAATCATAAAACAAAAAAGTTTGAAGTGAAAAAATCCTACGAACTTATTGAGTGATGTGTTATATGTTAATGGGTAAGGATTTGTAAAAAAAAGCAACAAAAACAATTTGCACCTATGGTCCAAGGAAAATGGACTGCATAGTATTAAAAATAAATATACACAAATACTTCAGATAATTCAATAACGCTTAACCCTCTTAGTGCCAGACAACGATATATCGTCGTTGGCAACACTTGCACAGAATGCTATCGTCGATATATCGTTGCGTGTGCGATGACGCCCTATATTTTGAAGGAGTAATTAAATGACAGTGAGTCGAAGTCTAATTGCTGTCCCCAAGAGGCATGTTAGAAAGTTATTTACTAATATCATTGACTGAATATGGATTTAAGCATAGCAAAAAAAGGTTCAAAGACAATTAATCTCTCAGTGTGTCAATGATACTTTTGGCATTTACTAAAAAAAAGTAGATGGAAATGGGTGGACAAAAATGAGGATTTGGATGGGTTTATTCGTTTGAGTACAATTTTTTCTATTGACACTAAAAGTGTTATTGAACAAGCAATCTTATGTACTACAGCTTCAGTTATCAATACTAGATGGCGCAATCAGCGCTGAGCTCGTAATTCAAGCCGATGCATTGCAAGGTTGTTGCTATATTTGTACATTTATTATGCTAATCGGCATAAAATGTTCTTAGAAATTAAACAATTCGCTGCACGATAAGAGATAAACGGAGCAAATATTCACACTTCAAATATTTGAGCGTCTTCAAGCGTTCGGTTTTCCACACTTTTTCAGGACGACCGTGTTTCGACAAAACATACGTACGTCTAACAAAGCAGTTTTGTAATACTTAAACACACACCTAGCGCGACGGAGACGTAAAACATGAATCATAAATATATTACAGCCAATTGGAGAGCAAAAAAGGTAAACATTGAACCATCCTATCATCTAAGAATGTCTGAAGAATCAACATTGGAAAACGAGTTGTCAGAAGGTCAAAAATTATGACATTACAAAAAATGGATCAAGGTAAGCTATAACCTACATATAAAAGTTGATACGATTAAATAAGAAATACGCAGTGCTTGAAATCACAAACAAAATCAAAACATATCAAATTTTTCAGTTCAGATCTTGGTAAAATTAATAAGTAAAATAGATAAATATAAAAGTTTTGGATGACGGGATGTCTAGTCTTGTTCGCGACCTCATTTGGTGTAAGCAACTTATGTAAATTAGCCTCTGAGGGAGGCTTCCGTGATCATGGAGATCGTAGAAAGCCCCGGGGATACATTTCTCCCCATAACTTACGCAAAAAGCACTAAATACCCTAAAAGATGAGGGAATGGCCCGTTTGTGTCCAACCGGTCCGCCTTTCAGATCGCTGACACTGACAAATGAGCACATGGTGCATCCGCTAAACGTCCCTCAAAACAAATTGCATACACAAACAATGTGTGTAGTAATTTTAAAATATTCACAGAGGTGCCGTCTTTCTCCGTCTCTCCGGAAGCCTCATAATGCCTTCTTGCCAAAATTTTCCAGGTTTGTTGGCAAAATATTGATCAAGGTACATTTTTATATAATTTTTTGAATTATTTTTTTTACCACGTAAAGAATTTTTTAATGAAAGAAATAAATAATAATCTGAAGGGGCAATGTCCGAAGAGTATTGAGGAAGAGGTAAAACATCCCAGTCAAATGATAATAATTTATTTCTGACGCCTCATCTGTTCGCTAATTCTGGCCGTTTTCTGGCAATTGCATCCTTTAGACTGTCTAGTTGGAAACAATATTATGTTGAATTAATCGTTTCACCTTGCTGAAGTAGCTCATAATAAACTACCCCCTTCCAGGTCCCACCAAATGCATAGCAAAACTTTTTTTGGGTGTAGGCCAGGTTTAGCTACAGTTAAAGCTTCTGTACCCTTGGTCCAAGACCAAGACGTTTCGTTGGATATTCTCATAGAGTATCCAACTTTCATCTCCAGTGACAAGTCAAGTTCAAAAAAGGTTGGCTATTATGTCGTTGGAGAAGAAGATCGCATGTTGAAATACGCTGAAGTTTATTTGAGTCAGTCAGTTCATGAGGAAGCCACACATCTGAACGATTGAGGTAGCCCAATTTGGCAGATGATTATGGACGGATGTTTGTGGAATTTCTAAGTTGTTAGCTATTTCGCGAACAGTATATCGCGGATTTTCTTCGAACATGGCTATGATTAGATCTGTGTTCATTTGCGAAGATTTATATTAAAATAACTATGTAAGATACTTATTTTAATCATGTGTTCAACGGAAAACCGCCACAATAATATAATCTAACCCTGGGAAAATCCCCTTTGATGATAGCCTAAATCCGTCATCGGATATGGTACCATAAGAAAATAGTTTAAAAACTATAGCAAACAATCAAAGGAAGTGCTTGAAATAAAATAAGCTTTTGAGCAAACGATCAATATTATGTTCTTATTGACTCATTTTCCGATAATAAAACCGCAGTTCTATTTATTATTTAATTTTGCATTCACATTATTTGAGAAAATTCAAATGTATAAGGATCTCAATGAGACCAATTCTCTTGACTAATAATGAAAATTTATTTAATTACATAACGATCGAATGAGATGATAGGATCAATACATTGTTAAAATTACAATCACTTTCATTTTTCCCCTGATATACCTCTCAAAAATATGATAATTAAGCTTCTTTTCACCATGTCAAATATCGAAACCTGTCTGATTCGTTTTTCATATGCGTAAAAACGAGTGTCCGGCTAGTGTTCTGTTATTTTTTCCAAGTAATTCGGTCGTGGTGTCTTTTTCTGTCTCGGCGCTTGTGTGGGTTGGCGTTGAATATTTTAATGAAGAAATTCTTTCATTCCTTCGGCAATTTGCGTCAAACAATGCCTTGTGAGGCAATAAATAAAGAAAAATCGAATATAAACCTTCTGCAGAATGAAGCACAAAACCAATATTCGCCGGGAGCATCAATCTTCCCAGACACCTCACTGCCTATTTCTTTAACCTTTCTAAATATAAGCGTCTTATAAAATAAGAGAGGATCTTTCGTTCCCTTTTCGGGGATGTTTTTGTTGTTTATAAGTCAACATGCCTCCAATGATAATATTAACATTTCAATTGAAGATTTATATTTAATAAATAGTGGCTTTAAGAGACGGAAATAAATCAATCTTGGCCAAGATATTTTTTTATTGTTGGCGAGTCCACAGTTGCGAGACTACTAGGGGAACTGGCGGGAAGAAATTGACTTTCCACAGCCAAGGTTATCCACCGATTTTGCCTTATTTTATCCCACGCGTCTGTATTCCAACTTTGCTAAAGTGAATTAAATTTTTTATTGAATTTTTTTGTCGAACTGTAAATCTACGGAAATCCAAATAGTCTTAACATATATGTACAAGGAAATTATATTTAACCTCAACACGTTAAATAAATATTGATCTACAACCATAGCAAATACGGAACAATTTAATATTAAATATTTGACATCGATTCTCATTCTGCTGACCTCGCATTAATAAAACACTTAAAAATTGCAGTATTTTTGATAAAGATTTGCAAATCAATTATTTAAAAATTACGATTTAAGTTATAGAAATTATGTAATAGAATATTCGGCAATGGTTAAAAAATTGAAATCTTCTACAAAAAGTATCATAGTGATGTCAAACATTATGAAATATTATGGAAGTAATTGCCACATAAATAAAATGCAATAATATTACACATCATCTTATCGTTACACAATTTTCTTAAATATCATCTGACGATCACGTTATTATCCAATATCTTATCCATAATGTTGATTGGACAATAGAAAAGTTCACAATTACAGTTGGAGATACAATAATAGATATTCAAAATATTGACATACTATTATCGTCAAATTGGCAAATTCTTTCAACGCAATGTCATCTAATCATAAAGAATTAGTATAAATATTATAAATCAATAAATGCAAGTTGCTAAAATATTTTCTGCAAATATATTTTGTGCAATATTATGTGACGAATCAAAGTCATATATGTAATGTATTTCAGTATATATTGAAGCATCGTATTGTTAGGAGCACTGGCTTTGCTATCGAGATGATTCCATAGGGGCCTTAGGGATATTTTAGAGAATCACACGAAACAAAATTGAAAAATGAGGGTCATAAAACCAAAAGATCTTCGGAAGAACTAAAAAAAAATTTGATGTGAATTTTTTTCCTTGCAGATCAATGAGGTTTTGATGGGATATGTAGCTCTTCCTTCTAGTATTAGTGAACCAACGGAAAGCATTTTTATAGCACTAATAAATACAGCGTTGAAAAAAGCATTCCAATAAAATTAGGGTGTAACATATCAACTTGCCGAATTTCAGTCAGTCAAAAGTTGGATGAGATATAAAATGGCCTTATGCAATTTGATATTGACTGAAGCACTATACTCATCAATTATCTATATATAGGAATCTATTGATGTTGTTTGTATTCGTTTATGACCTTTAACAAAATGGTTTCTACAAAAGTTTTGCAGTTATTTTTAATAGTAAGTAGAAACAATTATGCGTCTTTTTGAGAAGAGAGAAGAGCCTCGAAGAAGACCCAAAACCATTTTGAAGGAAAAACATTTTAGAACCATGGTGGAAGCTAATTCACATACAACTAGGGAATCCAATTCCGGGATTTCGGACAATTTTGGGTACTTGAAAAAAATATTTTGGGCGGACTCCATCCCAACCATTTTGACTTAATTTTTCAAAAAAAAACAAACATTTGTTGGTCAAAAATTGTTATATTAACCTTTCCCTACCGGTGATGTATTTACTACACCTCGGCTCTAATAATGGGAATATCGATATGAAATATAATAGATACGGGCTTCATATTTTTTGTATTCCTCCGTCATATAATTACGAATCACATAAAAGTATCATAATATAAAAGTATTCATCTGCAGCGACGGAAATAAATAATTTGTCGGGAAATCGGGAATTTTGCAAGTTTTAGTCAGTGTCTCAGCAGAAAGGAATTTTATCAGTCGCATTGATGATGCTATACGAAAATGGGGATTCACGCAGTCATCAACTCGAACCAGCATTTAAATATCTGATGACGATACCTCCAACGAGTGTGGAGGCTGAGCGTGTATTTTTAGTAGCAAGTTGCCTGGCTTCCAAAATCAGAACCAGACTAAATGACGAAATACTCGATGCTTTAATGTTACTTCGGGCATATTTTCATAATAATATTCGAATTTTTTAGTGTTTTATTTATTTATAAGTTGAATTGTATTTTTATATTTTTATAAAATTCTTTCGCCTTCAAGTTTTTTTAAATTAAACAAATGGACGTATTAGTATATTTTTATCAAATTTATCAATGTAATTTCTTAAACTATTGAAAATCTCGGTCCCGGGATCCCGTGACTGATTCCGGAATGATCTTATTCAATCCCGAAATCCCGGGATCGAAATTTTGGCTCGGGATTGGATTCCCTACCCAAAATCAATATAGGTTGACATTTTAATTATTTAATCGCCAAATAGTCACGTTAATCCGGGTAATAATAATTTGAGTAGCCACACGCAAAATCCTAATAAACTTCAGGATTCAACACCGATTCGGGAAGATTCGTCGGATAACCTTGACTGCGGGAGGACGTCCTTCTCCCAGCCAGATCTCTCGTGTATAATAAAGAGGTTATTAAAACAGTCTTTCTGTTCGACGCCTGTCCACCTCATCCCATCTACCCGGTTGCATAACATTCTGAGGGAAGAACAGTAAAATATAAGCCTCGTGCAACTCTCAATCGGTTCGGTATCCTGCGTTTTGCGCCCTAAGCCCAATTGCGCCCGTGGTAGGCGTCTGCTTTGACACCAAACTATATTCATATTTTCGCTTTTTATTTCGTATTTATAAATAATTTAATGAAACTTGACTTAAAGGCCATGAAAAAAGCTCTAAACTAAACACAGGTCGAAAGCCTGAATACGTATATCGCAAAGAGATCCAATATTAATGCGTCTATTTATTTTTGTATTTGAATTTCAAAATATTTGCTCGGTTGACATTTTGCTTTCTTCTTACGAGTATTTAAATGTATCGATTGCATAACATCAAAGAAGACGTTTTGCTGGATTCAGACTAGAAAATGGAAAAAAATGAGCGTAGGCTTGATGTAAACATGGATGCTTGAATTTTTAATAAATCGTACGTCTTTAAGAAAAATAATTGTTACTTGAAAAACAAATATCAATAAAAATGAGAGTCTAACGTGGCCAAAGAAATATATTTATTTATTATCATAACGATAAAGACGAGCAGATAGTGACATTTAATTATTTCAGTGTATAAATGCCCTTAATCATGATGAGATCTAGATGCTTGTTTGTTAATACCTAGCATCGAAAGCAATACAACGAAATGACATTTTGGTAATAAAAATCAAATTTACACATTTCTAATTCATTCCCTGGCATTATTGTGTAAGAATATTTGATCGGATCGAGACCGGAGCGAGATCGAACCGTAAACGGCACCATAGTGTGGATCGGGCCTTAATTCACCACATTAGCAGCGACATCTTCCGTCTCTCTCTAGGCGCAATGTGTTATTTTAACAGCGCCCATTGTGGTGTGTTTAACAGTTGTGGACATATTGCGTCTGCAGTACCGACCGATTACTTCTTGCGTGTGCACCGTTGCCGGTTGGGTGGTGACGCACAGGAGGCGGGAGTTGAGGAGAAATCGCCGATTAGCCTTGGCTACGGGAGGATGTTCTTCCTACAGCCAAATTTCTCTCTCTCTCTCTCGTGTTGAATAGAGTTATCTAGAGAAGACAGTCTCTCTGTTCAACGTCCGTCCATCCCTATTCATCCGTCTTGTAGCCGGCCATCCAGGAACCCTGCCTCGCGAGTGTCTTCGATCCGACGCTTCATTGGTGTCAGAATCGGTGTCGTTAGAGGGTTAGGGTGACAAATACAATGCAAAACACATCAAATGCTTTTGATATTAAGTGAATGATGCGGTGAATATAAATATTTTCTATAGCATATGTATGGCATTATTTGCAGAAATGTCATGGATAAATTAAATTGATTTAATCATTATAACTCCATTTTAAAACAAAATTAATAGGATTCGTTTAGGTGCTTCATAGTCGATATAGAATTTGAGGATTAAGTACTACAAAAAAAAGTGATTACAATTAATTACATCGGGTAAAAAATACGGTAAAACGCGTTGCAATTGCCAAAAAACTAAAGTCAATTACAAAGATACACAACAACAAAAAAATGGTTATCAAATAAATAACTCAATTAAGTTCAAGGTGAATCTGTAGATTTAATAGTTTTGGCAGCTATTTGGAGATGTGATCATATAATATTTGAATTTCTTAAAGAAACACAGATAATCGTAAGACGCTGGTCGAAGAAAATCTCAAAATAAAATTCGGATATTCTCATGATATAACTACATCATCACTATATCAAGATAACGCTATGAAGATGATTTAAATGTATTTTGATCATGAATATTTCATAGTTTCTTGTATATCCACAATAATTCTCGTTCTTTTTTTGTTCGTTTAAATTGGATTAAAATTCATTTCTACTACACCAATGAGATCTTCATTCATTTTGAAATTATTCTTCTAACGAAGGATTTGCCTGAAACTCGGGAAAAGCAAAACCAAGCATTTGGATGCTGTCGCCACTTTGATGCTCTGACTATATTTGTGGTGTCAGATCCTCGTTAAGCAATTGGAGAATGATCAACTAAGCATGATTGTCCATGATCAATAGTTCTAGAGAGCAAAAATGTGAGTTCCCAGTGAATTGTCGTTAATCGCACAAGAACAGCGACAAAAATTGTTCTTCTCTCTTGTGTAAAAGTCAGAGAAAAGATTACCATAAAATATTCACCCCAACAATATAACGCTAAGATAAATTTACAGAAGAAAGAATAATAGGTTTGATCTACAAATTTCACCCACTCTATACAAATTCACTGAATTTCACAAACTGATTACTATTTTTTCGGATTTATAGAACCTTCATTACAAAATTGTTTTATAAATTAAGTTTAGGTGTAATGTAATGAATGTATTCCCAATGATGAAGAGATTTTGATTACATTCCGATCCTCCCAAATAAATATATAGACATAATGATTGTATAATAGTTGTGACTATTGCCTTTGTCTTAATCAATAATAGTATTTACTGATCTTAATTATGTCACTTGTCTGTAGATCATTATCTAAAATTAAACAAATTTCAAATTCATTTTCAAGTTTCCTGTTTCCGGCTAGCAATTTCTTGAAAAAACTGTTTATTGTGTATTATTATATAGGCATTACTCAGATAACTGAATAACTCGCTGTCTCATGCCATCATTGTATGAAAAAGTATAAATTATTATATATTTCATAGCTTACTTAAAAAAAAAACGTTTTTATTATGCTCAAAAACAGTTCCCTGGTGTGTCAACAAAATGGTACGGCCAACAGTCCTTTGTAACATAACAGGCCAAATATGGAATACAAGTATTTAAGCATAATCAGAGCCGTCATCTAAATATCGACCCTGTTTAGAGATAATCTCATTATACCCATTTACGCACAGTTGCCGTCAAATACCGTCATGCGTCAGCAGATAATACCTGCTCATTGCGCCAGATAATTTAGCATGAGCGAATTATCATCCCCATTCAATAGCGCTATTAATCTGGAAAGATTTAATTCACCAGATTAACAGCGAAATCTTGTAGCGATCGTGTGTGCACCGTTGCCGGTTGGGTGGTGACGCGTAGGAAGCGGGAGCCGGGAGGAGTCGTCGGATAGCCTTGAATGCGGGAGGACATCCTTCCCGCAGCCAGATAAAAATAAAAAGGTTATCAAAGCAACTTTTCTGATCGGCATCCGTCCACCTCATCTTACCCGCCCGATTATTATCTGTGGTTTTCTATTAACCGGGTAGATATCTATTCCTTGATAATTAGACGATAATTGAAAGGACGATCAATGCGATAATATCTACGCGCTTTATTTGTACATGCGAAACCAAACAAAATTAACTATACGTATGGGAAAACGAGTTTTTGAACAATATATTCCAGCATTTTGAAGGTTGCAACAATTATTTTTTTGTAGCTCCATATCTTAACAATGTAATCTCGTCATCTAGCACAGATACCTTGATTTTTTATATGACCCTTACATCATTTTAATTTAGATGATGTCTTTTGCGTTTTTGGAAGCATTTATTACACACAAAACTCAAATTATTTTGCTGATATAGTCGAATATTAAAAAATACATATTATTATAACATCTTAAGCTTAATCATTAATTGAAAGTCCCTGAATCAAAATAAAGAAATAGGCCCGATCCACACTATGGTGCCGGTAACGGTTCGATCTCGCTCTCGGTCTCGGTCTCGGTCCGGTCAAATATTCTCATACAAAAAACGGGATTGGAACGATACGATAGTGTGAATACTCTGATTGTTTCTTGTGTAAGAATATTTGATCGAAACGGAGCGAGATCGAACCGTCAACGGCACCATAGTGTGGATCGGGCCATATTGTTCTGCTCGATCACATGTCTTGAGTCATCCTTCAAGTATTGTTGCGTATATAAGGGCGTTCCTGCATGTGATTCATTATGTCATTGTAAACAATTTTTATTGCCCTAATCATCAGCTCATCAAATCATCAGTCACAGTTGATAAAATGCCTAATTTAAAACAATAAAAATAGAGTTGCCAAATTTTCATGCCGGTCGATTATCCAATTCAAAGCAATGGCGCCAATCCGCCCGGAGTTTAACTTCCGCGAATAAGTTCAATTAAAAGTGTAATGTATTATATGTAATGTACTTCAATCCAACAATAACTTTCACATTCTTGTAAGATTGTTTTGTCAGCAAGGCCGTCATCTGCATTAAACCAGAATGATATATTATAATTGGCAAGTAACTACCAATTGATCCAATTCAATACCCATTAAAGTTGTTTTTTTTGTAATATCATACATATGATTGAATATTTCTTATTTTGGATTTAATTTGATGTTTTTTAGGTTGTTTCGAATTTCGACTCGAAATCGCATCCAAATCTTAAATACTGTTACGACAAGTTTGTCTTCGACGACAAAAAGTCGTCGCTCGTTTCTGTAGCTAACGGCTAGACAAGAATAACGGAATCGATTATTGCTACAAATACTTATGTCTGGGATTTGAAGAGTGTTTGAAATGTTGCTAATTCATTTAAATTATTTTTTTAAATATAGGACAAATTGGCTTGAACGTCACGTAAAATTAAACACTAACCTAAAATTAGCATAATACAACCACTAGGCCAGTGACTTTTACTACATACTTAACAATGTTTTTACTATGCCTATATTATTTCCGCAAGTGTAAACAATAAGTTGACAAATTTTTATCGCAATCGGATGACCGGTATGTCAGTGCATTAAATACAGACAAACAAATATTGATTTTTATATATTGGGCTGTGTCTATGTTACTCGCGCAATCCTTAGCAATAAGTTGACGAAGTTTTATTGGAATTTGATGAACGGTATGGTAGCGCATTACATACGAACAAACAGATAATCATTTTTATGTATTAGATATTTTTATATTTTCTTAGTCAGAATACCAACTTTTGTATGCCAGTGTCGTAGACCTCCGCAACCAGCGCTTTTTGGATTTGTATTTTTAAATCATGGGTGTAATGACACTCATGTATCATCTTCTGTCACGATACAATCCAGAAAAGCTTTTCCCTCATGTGCAAAACGATCCAAAAAGTCATTTAATTCGCTATTTTAAACTTCCATGACCTTCCGATAGATGACCGCGAAGATCTCGCACGATGAAGGCTACTAAATCGAGACATCCTCGCCGAAATTGTTTATCAAATTGTTGTATTAACCTTTCCCCACCGGTGATGTATTTACTACACTTCGACTCTAATAATGGGAATATCGATATGAAATATAATAGATACGGGCTTCAGATTTTTTGTATTCCTCCGTAATATAATTACGAATCACATCAAAGTATTATAGTATATAAGTATTCATCTGCAGCGATGGAAATAAATAATTTGTCGGGAAATCGGGAATTTTGCAACTTTCAGTCCGTGTCTCAGCAGAAAGCAATTTTATCGGTCACATTGATGGTGTTATACGAAAATGGGGACTCACACGGTCATCATCAGCGTTTAAATATCTGATGACGATATCTTCAACGAGTGTGGAGGCTGAGCGTGCATTTTCAGCAGCAAGACTACCAAAATCAGATCCACAGACTAAATGACGAAACACTCGATATTTTTGAATTGTATTTTTATCTTTTCTTAAATAAATAAAATTCTTTCGTCTTCAAGTTATTTTTTATTCTAAACAAATGGACTTATTAGTAATTTTTGATCAATTTTGATCGAAATTTTGTTTCGGGATTGGATTCCCTAATTGTAACCTTATTTATAGATGACCCTCGTATTATGATGATGATGATGATGATATATATTATTTCAAATATGTGAACATCAATATATAATTTGACGATATTACATTTTCTTAGTATAGTCCAATAAATTCTACCCACATTTTGTCATTGTGGTCGGCGTTTACATCTAAATCTTCATACATATCATTTTTATTAGCATGTTCCCGTGGGTTGGTTCATTTTGTGCGATGGATCAGAATTCTGGCTGGATTGCTTACTATTAAATTTAGATTAATTAATTTAAAGCAGCTTTTTATTTATAAAATAATACTCTATTTATATAATTTATAAACGTCAGTCTCAAGATTGAATATTTCATGAACGGCTTATAGCAGAACCAAATCGCATCAAAATGTTAGCTGAAAGACGAAGCTGTGTTTGTGTAATATATAATAAAATAGGATGCTATGTATAGATACACGTTGCGTCTCTATGATGTTTGCAAATTTCACTTTTCGCGACGTTCGGGTCAATTTGCCCTATCGCGTTTTTACAAGTTTCACTTCAATGTGTCATATGATGTTAAATTCTCCGAAGCAATACATGTGACAAAAAGCCTTATCAAAGTAATGTCGCACGAGATTTTCTAAGAAGTCTTTGCTTAATTCCTACTAGTGTTATCAGGTAAGCCTATTAATAATATTTAGTCTGAATTGTTCTTCTTTCCATTGAACGTCTTCATCACAGACAATACAAAAAGGCTTTTAATTTATCAATTGAGTCACATGCAGTAAGTTAAGCACTACAAATTGGATATACGTTCTTGGAAAACATATCAGTCATAATTCCTGTAATAAAGTCGGAATTTCGTATTATGTATATCGAGTAACAATATAATGATCGATGATACAACATGTGTACCATGATCTTGCCTACCGCCGGCCGCCAGTCGCTGGATGCCGACCTTACGGGCCAATGGTGTCATATCCGCGTCATGTGTCTGCTAGCAAGCAAACCCATCATTTTATTTATCGATCAAAATGTAAAAATCCCAAGGACTACAAGGGTTTTTTTATTCGTTCATAAACGTAAATCATTTAATATCAAAAAATAAATACTTATATGATATATGCACTTCATACTTGTACCTATCGAGGGCAGGAAACGGCGTATTCAAGTATAGACCCCGAGGGTCATTGTTGGGGTAACCTCCAGACCGTGACTGTAACAGTGTCCATGACTATTTGCACTCGACCTTATGAGGCCAATGTTTTATAATAAGTTTCATACGAAAACATTTTTTTTTCATTATACAATCTCGTGCTCATCCTTTTATTGTAAATCTGCCTTTAACATCTCTGCGATATTTTTAAAAAACCAATTTGCATCCGAATACTGCGAAACCGGTTTATTGGCATGCAAGCTAACGTATGATTTGGCACTAATTTATCCGTAACGGTTCAGCGTTCCAAAATTCAATCTCAATTGGCTTTTATTTTATTTTTATACTGACATATTAAAATTTTAACAAAGGGATATCTATTAGTGGTTTAAAAAAATGTTTATATCAACACCACAGAAAATACATGATATCGATATAAAAAAAAATATTTAAAAAACCACAAGGATTTGATTGACATTTATAAGAAGATAGTGATTTTATAAATAAATTCAATTGAATTAAAAAAAAATGACATTTCTTATTGACCGCTTAAACTACAATATCGTCAAGGACACGTTCAACAAATTTGAGCCAAACTTGAAAAGCATGTGTGAAAGTCTAGGTATATTAATATCAATCAATGTCAATATAGTGCTTTTAAATATGTACGACTACATTACGAATTACCAAAAATAAAGGCGAAAAATCAATTATGTACTTCATTTACCAACTTGAATTCCAATAAATAAGCTAATATTGCAAATTTTGCAGAAAACCAGTAAAACAGGCTTGACAGTCTAGGTCAAGTCATTTATGGCAGAGCACCCAGTTAAATCTGAATCATCTGTGCCACTTTGCCGGAGAAAACATATTTGGGATGCTGTTCGCATTTTTAAAATTTGCAGATCTTGTATTCATTTTTGCAATATGATCAAAAAAAAACTTTTTTTGTAGCTTTGTTGTGTATTAATCGATATAATTAGCGATGTGCATATCAATATCGTGTAACCGATAGTTTAAACGCCCATTATTTTCATAATCAACGACGTCTTTAGGAATAGTTTAGTCATTAATTTTATAAATCCACCAATATTAAAACTTTTTATCAATTTATAGTTATAGGATCCCGGAATTTGCCAAAATCTGAACGCTTGGAAACAGTCGTGTAACTATTAATTGGCGAACTTAGGCGACGCCTAGGGGCAGTAACTATCTAATCTATGTGTATACATATATACAGTACTTATATATTTTTCAAATTGTTATATTAACCTTTCCCCAACGGTGATGTATTTACTAAACCTCGACTCTAATAATGGGAATATCGATATGAAATATAATAGATACGGGCTTCAGAATTTTTGTATTCCTTCGTAATATAATTACGAATCATATTAAAGTATTGTAGTATGTAAGTATTCATCTGCAGCGACGGAAATAAATAATTTGTCGGGAAATCGGGCAAACAAAATATTTTAATCCGTTACATTTACGCATCAATTTTCAGCGTTTTTATATTTAAACCCTTTCCATTCGCAGGATTAGACTCGTGACATAACTCGTGTCATAACAACAACATAAAATACAAGTGGAAAGAATTAATTATTGCACGATCTGAACAAACAGACTGACATATTAGGTGTTGGATTGGGATAGTACTATGGTAATGGACGTTCGACGGAAGTTCAACGATGGACACAAAGTTATGTGCCATAAAAAGAACCATTTTACAATATAAATAGGCTTGCCATCCATTTTTGGATTGATCCGGAATTGAAGTTTCGTCGGACGTGTCGTTTTTTCGACGTGGAATTCAAATGCTGCCAGAAAGATTTATAAAAGTAGTGGCTAACGATGGACAATACTTTGAAGAATTTGTTTTCACAAAAAACGGCAAGAACTTATTCACTCGCCCGATATGTATTATTATTGCACGTGATTTGCGCTCATCATACACTCGTGCATCGATGGCAGTCGCTCCGTAAAGGTACCCCCACACGTTTAAACATTCTCAATACATTTTAATGTTTTTTATATAAACTCGTAAATGTTCATACACTGAACTCTTTATTATCCAGATGCGGATTATCCGGTTTGAGGATTATTCGTACCTGATTTTTTTTTTTTTTAAATAAATTATTTTTTAATTTTTTGATACTTGGATAATAAGGGAGTTCTTGAATAGTACTGAAGAGTTATATTCTCTAAGCACCGAGCAAAAGCTTAAGAAATCTTGTTACACGAGACATAAATCTTTCACCAGATTGTGATGAGAGCGATATACATGGTTTGATTACTAAAAATTTAATCCTGGTGGACAAGCTGACAAACTTAGACATTCAGTTTAACACTCTCGTCGCCCAACATGATAGACGATAGACGGAGCGTAAACAGAAGGAATAGCGATGCGATATAAAAATGCATGGATTAAACACGGACAACCAGAATGTGACACATCTTTTCACAGGTGCTGTTTATCTTAGATCGATAAGCTTGACCAATTGCTCTGTCATCAGCCAAACCAAACAACAACAACAATGTGAAGGTAAGCAAATTCCAGTAGACAAGGCTAGGGATGCAAGTTTCGACGTCGATCTCGAAAGATATTTAGACAATTGTCACTTGGAAGACATTATAAAAAGACATTTAAAGTTAACATTTACAAGTCGTTATAGAAATACGCAACAATGAGACGCTGGATTCGCTTTTCGGAGACTCGGACTTCTGGTGGACGCAGCGACAAACGAGTTAAATAAATAAACATTGTCGATAGCACAAAATATTCAGTAATTTCTTCAAGTAAACATAAACAATACATTTGAAATCGATTTATATCATTGACGCATCGATATTAGTCGATGAATTTGGGTTAACGATCTGTCTCACTGTATCACTGGAATTCGTTCGCAAATACGCGACCTTCCTATCATACAGGTTAACTATGAACGTTTTTCTTAATAAATAATGAGTTAAAGTGAAATCACTTTACACTTTGTCACTTTGTTACAAACAATATTTGAGAACAGAATGAGCGTCTAGAAGTCGAAGCACGATTGTTCGTGTTGTCTTGAGAGCAGGCGTTTGTTTTGATGATTAAGATACTCGCATCAATCTTATCGTTGATCAATTTTGTTATTCCCCTTTGACTGTTCCGGATTGGCGTCATTAGCCGAGTATCGTCACTCCTTTGCAAAATCTACTAATTCAGAAGTAAACCGGCTGCACGGTAATTCTGTGTCCTTTTATTTTTAGGTTCGAAAGGGTTATTCATCCGTTCTCCATGTCTGTCTATTCGTTTGGCCAATCCGGGTTTGCTGACAAGCCTAGTTATGATTCATTTGCATTATTTTCAATATAATGTGGAAAACAATATCGTACTGTTTTTATATCTCGGTTAGTTGCTCTTCAAGTTCAATGCTTTGCTCGCGTTCTTCGTGTTATGACACATGATCTTGATATAGAACGACGGTGATGAAGCATCTGCGTACGAGCTAATAAAAGGTGAAGATCTAACGATCCGAGTTCATTGGTGAGGCGACAACCTTCCGTGGTGCACTGCGAATCCTGCAGCGTCTCAGCCCCAAGCGATTGTTTTGCGGTTTTTTTGTCCCAATATGTGACATATTCATTGATATTCGGATTTGTTTTTTAAACGCTCTTATTCTAGATTTACATATTGATTAATTTCGCTGAAATATATTTGCAGTTCACTACCATGGCATTGCAATTGATTGGATGGGAAGAAATTCAAAATGAGTCACTATCGTGTGTGTCTGTCGCACCGAATAAGTCAACGTCGCACAATGCCAGACAACACGGTATGATGACATCTTTGAATTGCTAATTGCAAGAACAGGCTGTTGCTTGTTTTTCGATATCAGTCGAGTCAGCAGAGCCGAAGAACTAAGAATACGCCATGTCGTCGAAAATCAATACCCAGCCGACTTAACCTTAATGTTCACTTGTTGGCACGAAGCAATTTGTATACTCCCGTTAAAGAGGCGACCAACGTGGTGCTATTGTATGCTCTAAAAACCTGTTTGTTGGTTTTAGCAAGCGTCAATAGGTGGCAAAAAATCAACTTGAACTCACCTGTTCAATGTTTCTTTACCGATGGTTATGCTGTAGATATATTTCAATTGAATAGCACTAGAGATTTCCACGTCCAATTTACAATTGGATTAGTGCCAGAAGTGAGTTTCAGCTTATGTTTTTATGTATTTGCCACGACCGAACGTCTGACGCACGACACTGCGCTGCTGCGTTGTGTTTGGTACTACTCAGTTGTCGATGGTTCCGTCTCATTCCGCTCCAAATCGCATAAGGAGTATTTTGGTGCCATTTTTGGTGATAATTCAAAATAATAACACAAAATAAATTGAAAGCAATGTAATTTCTAAGCCCTTGATAATGAAAAAATGCGCAAAAATGTACGCTCCCTGGCGATTATGCAAATATCCGGGTCCATAACAGACTCATTTGACGGTATGAAAGTGAACGTGAGAACTTGTTTTATCGTCAGAAAAGTAAGAATATCACTTTCGATGATTAGGGGGTTATCTCACTCTGACGGCTCGAAAAATAGACAGTTTTTGACAATTTTTTCCGCAGCAAATACACCATATGATGAAATGAATCATGTTGAAATTTATTACGACACTCTTATATAACACTAAAAAAATAATTCGCAATTAATAAATATATATATTAGATCGGACTTTTTGGCTTGAATTGATTGATGCTAATCTGCTGATTTAGGCCTGATTCACACTATGGTGCCAGTAACGGTTCGATCTCGCTCCGGTCTTTGATGTGATTCGTAATTATATTACGGAGGAATACAAAAATTCTGAATCCCGTATCTATTATATTCCATATCGATATTTCCATTATTAGAGTCGAGATGTAGTAAATACATCACCGGTGGGAAGGTAAATATAACAATTTGAAAAACATACATGTACGCTACATATGTATGCATAGATTAGACAGTCACTGTCTCTAGGCGTCGCCTAAGTTCGCCAATTAGTAATTACGCCACTGTTTCCAAGCGTCTAAATTTCGTCGGGAATGTCTCGATTTAGTAGCCTTCATCGTTTTGATGAGGTGTACGATTTCTGTTAGATAAAACTTTCTTAGAATATTTAACATCAGCTTTATTACAACATTCTTCAAAATTTTTAATCCATAAAACGTATTCAAGTAATGGACTACATTTGAAAAATATCGATTTTAGAAATGCACATAGATTTGAGCATAAACTGTTGTCATCAATTCGAAAAGAGATTCGCAGCTTTTAAAAAGCTTAATACAGTTTGCAGCTTCATATTATCACCGTTGAATATGAACGAAGAAAATATCCAAAGTCTTGCTCAATACATAGCAATGCTATTTTCTTTGAACAAGTGTGAGGTTGAATTGCAATTAATCGAATTGCAAAATGATATCACATCATCACAATACAACTCTTCTCATATATGGAGGGTGATGAATCCAGAAAAATATTCAAATTTGAAAGACGACCATCTCCGAATTTCATCATGCTTTGGAAGTACATATTTATGCGAATCTTCATTTTCTCATATGAATTATATTTTTAACATTCGCGTTCGATTGTGAGGCGTTCATTCGTCATGTCAGCGGTCCGAAAAGCGGACCGCTTGGACCCACAGACCTTGTGGCCACCTCGTCCTCTTTTAGGGCATTTCGCGGCATTTTCTTAGTTTTTTACGATCACGGAAGCTCCATCAGAGGCTAACTTACATATGTGGCTTACACCAAATGAGGTTGCGAACGAGTCTAGACTTACCCCTCACCCATTAAAATCATATATTTATCTATCTTATTAATTTTTTGCAGCTATCTTAGCAAGCTCTTAGCATGTTTCTTTGCCTTATATGTGAAGTGATGGACCCATGTTTCATCCTGAATGGATGGAAACAAGCATCGAGCAGTAATATGTTTGTGTGTGTCTTACCTTTTTAAGGGGTTAAGGAGGTCAACCCGTGTGAAGGCTTGTTTTTTTCGCTTTTTTTTTTGGGAATTTTTATTTTTGGCGAACTAAATAAATATACAATTGCGAATCTTCTACCACATATTTATTCATATTTTTAGCATACTTTAAATTTTTTTCAACCCGAAATCGTTTCTCATTGTTGAAGTACATACAAGAAAACTTAGCCACTCATCTTCAAAAAAGTTTTTGCGGTGACCACGATTGCGGGCTGTGAAGTATGAATTCGTTTTTGCAATAGGCTTATTACAATATATTGAAGAGTAATTTTTTGGCATCTTGTTGAACATTTTTTTAGGACTTTTTCAATATAAAAAAGCGTTTTTCTCAGTTTGAAAAATACAGATTTGAGTAAAACGCATTTAAAGGTTCAAATACGATTATCACCAATAAATTTTGGTTCACCCCTAATCTCCCATTACTTGTTCTATAAAGTGAACTTTCATTTACCTCATGTTGCTCCCTGCCATCGGTTTTACCTCTTTTAACGAAGTCTTTCCGAGCGGTAGATACTCGTTTCAAGGCAAGAAAAATTTGCTGTTTCAACGATCTTTGTGTCGGAATACAGATATTTAGGAGCGAACGTTCACATCAATGAACTGTGGTCATCCAGTCCAACGTTCCCCAACCTTTTAGCACCTGCGGACCTGTAAAAAAGGGTTTTTTTTGCGGACCACCAATGCTAAAATGGTCTTTTATGTTATCTTTTTTAATATTATATTAACTAACAAATATACATACAACAGTCTGAAACATTTAAACTGGTATTTTTTCAACAAGTTAATGCGAAACCTGCTGTTGCATCTTTGCTAATATATTGGATATTCTTGGCTGCAGCGCGATTTTATTAAGGATAAGGTCGTAAATGCTTTTTCGCTTGAATAGACTATTGAAAATGATAAATTTATAGCTTTACACCTTAGAGATGAGGCAACTGAGGCAATGTTAATGTTTTATGTCTGGATATCAGAGTGGCATCCGAAGACAAGTCTATGAATTGTTCTTTTTCTATACTCGTAAGAATACTTGAAATGATGTCCTCCATTAAGGGATCATTAATCCAAAGATTTGCTGATTTTCGGGATAATAGTGATTCAAATTTAGTACCAATGCCTTCAAGTGTTGATTTTTTACATTTAAAACACCTTTCTTGTCGACGTCACTGCAATTAAAAATTCTTGCAAAGGTGGAAACATTCCTAAATCATCCTCTTGTGCGCGAAAATCCTTATGAATCAGCTTCTTTATAAATTCATCGATTTTATTTCTCAGTTTAAAAATATTTGAATAAAACCTCTGGACGGAAAGGTTAAAATCATTAAGTAGACTAAATTTATCTCATCCATTCCTCGTCCAAAAATGTTCCAGCAGGGCTGAGTAGAACCATGAAACCATTTTGGAGTTAGTCATTTACCCGAGTATCATCATTCCTTTGCAAAATCTTTCTTTTTCAGAAGAAAACTGATGGAATTTCTTGAAATTTGGCATACTGTCGGTTGGGGAACACTAATCTAGACAACAGTACTCGTGATAAATCCTCATAGACTGGTTTGATGGCTTTTTGAACTTCTGCAATCAGAGGTGGCTTATCGTGGTGGAAATTATTGAATTTTTTCTCCAGCTTCAGCCTTGCAACATTTGCACGAGCTGTCTTCGCTTGCTGGAAAATTTTGATGATGAGGATTTGCTCCAGTACAACATCAGTTGTGGAGTTTCCATAGTCTTAATTTTTTCCGTGTGTTTCGCTTTTCAAAATTCCAAAAAATGTTTTGCTATCGCTGCCACCGACGGATACGAGGTATTTGACATCTATTCAAAGCTGTAACTTTCGTACGACTACATTATATTTGGAAGCAATTTATGCAAAAAAATCGATATTTTTAACCAGTCACGTAGAATAGCCCCCTTAACCCCTAAAGGAGTACCATCGCAGGGTCTGCGATCCCCCTCCACTTATTCAGAAAGAGCATTCTTGTACACTGAGCTCAGAGACAGAGAGATAACGTAGCGCAGTTCGGGAGACAAAGACGAAGAGCTTCCCCGCACACATCGCACGATTGTATAGATCGATAAAAAGACTAATAAGCAATTGATTTTGTTTGTAGAATCTAAATGGGGTTATATTTGATGATCATCATATTTGAGTCCACTACTATTTCTTCTTTAAAATTGTTCAAACGATACCTTTAAATACCTTTAAAAAGATCATACTATTTTGAGAAGTATATTTAGTTTTGATATATAAGTAGATGAACGTTGATATAGTTCATCTCATGATTATTCAGTGCTTATGTTCTCAGAACAAATTAACATATTCAGTAAAACCTCCTATAGCGTCCACTTCTATATATATTTGCGGTGTCTTTTAAGCCCCTTCGCGCGTGTTACCAAAATAAACACGTAAAATTTTTACATGGATGCCAACTTCCTATAGCGTTTTGTTTCTATAGCGTGCTCCGTATCTCGACGCTATAGAAGGCTTGGCTGTATTTGATGCTTATAATTTTACATGTATGGATATCATTTTTAGGCGCTCACACAGACAACAATCCGTCTCTGCGTTTAAGACATTGTATGCCTAACGCAATAACAATTTACTATCCATGTTTTGCTTTCTCAAAATCTTGGGGGATTGGGAGGTGATTTATAATTGACAAAGGCATTCCATAAGTCAATTCTTCCGAAGATGTTGAAGCGATTCTTCACTAACAAGTCTCATAATCGGATTCCGATTCTTTTGTCCACAACAATAAGAGAATAAGTTCCGCATCGTCTACGATCTCAATTTCTGTTTTTCGCATTAACGTTATATTTATTTAAACATGAACCTTAAATATTTATCACAGGAAGATCATGCGCTTTGTTTAAAATGCTTCTAAATTCAATATCTAACAAAAACATATCATCATTGGTGAGATAAGCTACGGATGCTGTGTGATCCAGTTCGCAAATTCTGTTTGGCTTTCTCCGTATTTAGAAAGCTTAATATCCTGTTGATAAAGCAAAAATATTAGCAAAGGGACTGAGTCACACTTTGGTGGCCGATTTGTTGACATGGGATATATCATCATTTTATTTTTAAAGTCTCTGACGAATTTTTTCTTTGCGATTGCAAATAATCTTAAATAGTGGCTCTATTCTGCCAAATCTATTTTTTTGGGCATTTAAGCATTAAAACTCAAGCAATAAAAATAAAAAAACGTATATCAATAATTTGGAGCAATGAGTAGCCACAAGAAAGTATGCACTTGTTCAGGTCGTAATTTGAGCCGCTGCGATCATCGAATATTATTTTTCGGTATGTTTTTGTGTCAGTTTGTTTAAATTGATACACAAATATATCGTCAAATTATGTTAAAAATATATACTAAACATGATCAATTTCAATACCCATGGGCCATGGGTCCACAAATCTTAGTCCAATATTTGTTCTAAGTAAATCGATTTATATATATATATATTGATTCGCATGGACCGAAATGATCTATATGCCTGAGCCATATTTCAGACGTAACAAGCTGTTTAATCGACTTTGACGAATGATCGATTCTGATGAAACTAATCGATTATTAATGGGTTTTTTCGCCTCGTAGATTCTTAGAACTCACTTCTAAATACTATCGTTTTATGTGTGATGTTATTCAATGACTATTTTATTAAAACAGATGAAGCGCTTAACGAATGACGCAGGCTTTAATGAAAAATTATTAAAGGGTCATCCATATGTGACGCTTGGATGTCACCACTGTATAATGTGCACACGTGACGTCTTTTTAAATGACATAAGTCATTTGGTTAAAGTAAAAAATAGTACAATTTTAATCATGGACGGGTATATATTGTTACAGTGCGTTTGCATTATTTTTGAGCAGTGAACGAGATCCATTATTTATGAGTAAATTTTTGTTGAGCATGAAGCAAGAAAAATGTTTATGACCAAAAAAAGTTACTATTTGGCGTGTATTTTAAGCATTTTGGGAATAATTGGATCACATTTCTTTGAACATGATTCACACAACTCGAGAAAACATTACAAAAAAAAACATCTATAGCTTTTTAAAACTTCTTTTATTACAAAAAATAGTATTTTCAGATTCATTTCTTTAGCTGTGGTATTTAAATGATTCATCATGGGTTGCAGTATCAATTTTCAGCTTATCGACAAATTACAAAGGTTTGCTTTCAATTGACTTATCAATATGACTGTTCGCCATTCATTAACGAAGTGTTATCAATTTAACCAGAACTCTCCCAAGGGAGTACTTTAATTACCCCAGCTCTTCTTCAAAACAAATAACTATAAGACAAAGATCAAAGCGAAGTAATAAGATAAACATATCATGTGGACATTTCTTATCATCTATAGCCTTCATTACTAATGCACCAACATCATTTACCGACAATTTAATATGAGAAGAAAGATGTAACCATTGAAGATATGGAGATGAGATGAGTGCATTTATTATGAAGTAAATATGCCTTCCTCTAAATTATAGTTTGGGACGAAAAAAAGTCATTGAAACTCCGAATCTTCTGATATTCTGAAAACCTGATCTTCTTCCACCCTCCGGTCCTTCGATCTGATAATAAACGTACCCGACGTACAGCGACCGTGTGGGCCATGACACAACCCAAACGAATCGATCACTATCTTCTAAGGATAGCTGCCAAGTGTTTAAAGCCATCCTATTCCCTATTAATGTGATCGAAAGAGTATCCTTACAAACGTCTTCGCGGATAACCTGCAAAAGCAATGCTCACCACAAAATTCACCGACCGACCCGGATACCGACCGCATCTTCTACGAGACGGTTCACTCCTTCCGATTCTCTCCTCTATCTACACAAATTCCATATTATTCCCTCAAGGAGCTTGCGCTGTTTATAAAAACATTCAAAAATTAAAAATCCCCAGGACCAGACAATATCCCCCTTAGTAGTTAAACTCTTCCCCAATACCGGCTTCTTCGTACTGCTAAGAATAATAAACTCTTGCCTACGCTTTAATCACTTCACATTCGTGTGATTATGTACCCAACCTCATATTGTACTGTAGCGTGGGCGATTTATCATCCCCGCATAGCATCTTCAGGTGCAATGTGCTATTTTAACAGCGCCATCTCTTGTGGCCCTGCGGAGACATTGCACCTGTTTACCGACCGATCGCTTCTTGCGCGTGCATTGTTACCGGTTGGGTAGTGATGTGCAGGAAGTGGGAGTCGGGAGAGTCGTCCGTTGGCCTTGGCTGCGGAAGGTCGTCCCTCCTGCAGCCAGACCTCTCTCTCTCTCTACCTGTAGTGCGGAATAAATAGTTATCTTGTGAAGAGAGTCTTTCCTTTCGACGCCCTTCGTATTCCCAACCATTCGTCCAGCAGCATCACAGCCCGATAGAAGAACGGATCAGTGCAGTGCAGGAGGCGGGGAGCCGCCCGGGGACTCTGCCCCCGAGAGCACCCCCGCCTCAAACGTTACAATTTAGTTACGTTAACATTAGTCTGTTTTCAATTCAAGGCAAAATCCCTCAATGTCCTCCCCTGCGAATAATTTGGCTTTCGCAGGTTTCACTCCTCCGTACATCAGCTCCTCTTTGTCACAAAATTCATTCACGAAGGCATGGAGATGAAAATGGGTACGGGTATCGTCTTCTTAGACGTCGTCAAAGCTTTCGATAAGGTCTGGCAATGATGCAAGGTCAAATATCTTGGAGCAATCTTCGATTCACGACTCGATCTTGATTCATCAAACTGGGGGACAGTGTCATCAAAGTCCATCCTATGTCCCTCGGGAACAAATTGCTCTTATACGTCTCATCATGACCTACGGATTGGGGGATCATAAATGTGCGATCCCATTTCCTGCGCTGCTGCATGGTCTGTTCAGGGTTACTCCGGACTAGCCACACAGGGAGTGTCTTCCGCTGATCTTTTGGTACCGCTAGATACGCTACGCGCAGAGCGTCCAGGCGCCCACCCTTTTTGCTCTGCGCCTTCCAGAGGAGGGGAGGTTTCTGCAGACCATCAGAAAACCAGCTTCAGACTATTGCACCCGAGGGTGCGGCGGAGGGGGAAGGACAAAGGTTCAAGCTAAATTCAAAGAAATACTTCTACGAGTCTAACCTCAGTTTAAAGGGGGCTACAGCAGATGACGGACTGCAGCGGCTACCCTTTCCCCATGGAACTCGTACCGGTTCGGTCATTTGTAGTACCTAACCACGGAGACGAGTCGCGGTTCAAACAGCTTAAAACCGTTCTCCCCTGTATGCCTAGGCTGTTGAGGATAGTGGTGAGCCCTTGACACTGTCTCCACTAATTACTGTAATCGGCTGTTCCACACACCTCTTTATGGGAGTGTAGCACAGGGTGACCTGCGTACCCAACTCATATTAGTTGGGATACCCCAGCTGCGTTTGATGAGCAAACCGACGAGGCTGTGGCAGGGGTTGCCAATGGGCGTAGGGCTAGCTCCCCCCCCCCCCCCCTCTAGGTTTTTATGGGTGGGCATCATGAAGTCTAATACCCACCTGGCTAGTCTGGTGATACTGCCAAAGCGACAATCGCAAATTAAAAACAGTACAGAGCATCGCTATAAGACGGGCGTTTGAAGCTCCCTGGTATCTCCGGAACTCTCAACTTCAGTGCGAAGTAAATATCACTCCCATCAAAGATCACATTGAGTACCTTTCTACCAGTTTATTTGATTCCCTAAAAAAGGTACCCAATCCCATCATAAATTCCTTATCTTCCTATTCGAGCAGCTTGAATCTCCGCCTGAAGGCGATGCATGGACTCTTTTCTAATTATTATCTCTAGTTTTAAGATGTTTTATTATATTAAAATATTATTTATATAGCTTAAAATAATCGGAAAAATATAAATAAAAATGAATTAAGATCATTAATGGTCAACCCTGTATATTCAGGGGGGCATTGGCCCTAAAGTCACAACCTCCATCAATAAAAAGAAGAAAATATATAAAAAGTATCCTTAAGTCTTAAAAATCAAAGATTATAATACAGAACCTTTCAATAACGACACTCGATATATTTTAGGTTGTAGCGGCCAGGTTTTCAAAGCAATATCTGTCAAATTGTAAATTATTCAATGGTATATGGCAAATTACTGTGGATGATTGGATAAGTATAGTTATCTCACACAGCGGCGATGAACTGACAACCAAAATCATGCGATTTAACGCCTTTGAGGCTATCTTAAATCGCAAGTCTATGCAAACAGATTTATGCAAAAAAGTCATCGAAAATTTGACCTCCCGAATACGTGCTACCCAGCAAAGCCGCGGCGGACATATGAACGACGTTATTTAAAGATATTTAAAGCCAAAAAAAATCTTTCAAGTACAAAAAAACGAGTGAATATCTCATACACAACTTGTTTTTATTTACATTTAAATGTCGAACGTCCTTATGTAAAGAACCTATATGCCATACGCATAGGAGCGATCAAAATTTGCTTTATCATTGTTTAATATTTGGATTTAAAATGTTTATAGTTGATTTTATAATCGTATTGGACCCAAACGATGACGTTGAATATTGTAATGAATGTGTCACACGCCACATGAACGTGGCTGTCAATAATACGCATTGAATTATATAATTTCGCTATTTTAGTGGTATTTTTGCATCTAAACGGGTATAAAGAATTTAAGACGGATAATTATAGATTCTAATTATTCATTTTCCAACCAAATATTTTTGGTCTGGGGATATGAAAGCGTTATTTAATATGCATCAGGACTTAGAACCGTTATTTTTTCATTTCGGTTTTCATTCCAGTCCCAAAGATATTTTATCTATTTGGTTCCGATTTTCGTTCTTAGAAGAATAAAACGATTTTTCCAGTTTTTTGATGATACTTGTATTATTCAATTTTTTTCGACATATAACTAAGAACATTTTTTCCTTATTCATATTAAGACCCAATACCTTAATTGAAACGCGACAAAAGAATAAAAGGGATCGAAATAATGATTTGAATTAATAATAAAATCGTATTAAAAATAAAAGTACGCTTTTCGTAATGTTTGAGAATATTTAGACGTGTAGGGGTACCTTTACAGGACGACTTTGAAATCGATGTACGAATGTATAATATGATGAGAAGCAAGATACCCATCTCTATCTCCGATTCACTAGTTTCGCATTCAATGTAAGAGAATGTACTTTTTTTTAATTTCTGTAAAATTTGACCAACCCCCAACGCATATATACGCCATTACTAATCAACGGGTTAATAAGTAACAGATTAATAAAATCACATAAATTCTGTAAGTGAATGGTGGGGTCGCATATTACCTATATACAAAAATCAATTAAGCTTTTTCGCGTAAAGCGTGTACCAAACCTAAACAAACCGATATTTGATTTGGCTGCGGGAGGGACGACCTCCCGACTAATAGCGCTATTGCGTACCATTTGATCTATCATAAAATGTATTTTACATTACAAAGTTTATAAGAACTCTTCTGCTCTATTTTGAGATTAAATGTTTGGTATTTATATTAATTTAGTTTGATATGACAAAAGCATTTGGCGTATCATTGTTAAAAGTTTGTTGATGACTATTATAAAATGGTTTCCGAAAGATATAAATTGATCGATAGCTTTGATGGTTGGACGAAATTGATATCGGTAGACAAAATTTAATACTCGGAGATAAATATCATAGTTATTCGAAATTAATTCTTAGAAAGTAATTAAGGCTCTTTCTGCCTTATTGTCAAACTTCAAAAATATTTGTTATATTCAAGAAATTCAATTCAATTGATAGCTGAAACACATCTCGTTGAGCACAGAATTTCTCTACAGAAAGGTATTTTATGATCGTTCCTGAGATGAAATGACGGCAATTTTACGTCGAGAATACTCCTCGTGGATTCTTTCTAAAAGGAATCCTCAGACTCAAGGAAGCCTTTGTGAACAATACATATTGGGACAATAAATTGATCGTTGTCTTATACATTAATATTATATATTTTTAAATGTCTTTCATGTTAAATTATAATGTATATTATTTTTTTTTGCAGGTATAATCAAAAATTCTGTCATTAAGATTATTCAAATGGAGAAGTTGACCTCAAACAGGTAGGAAGTTAAGAAATAGATAAAACAGTCTCAGCAAGGCTTCTTACATTGACAATGGCGTTATTTTTTAATTAAGCACAAAATCACTATAATTCATAGTTAATTTTCATTATTTTTAAGATCCAACTGCTCGGCAGAGTCAAGTCTGTTTTGTACTATTTAGGGTTTAAATATTTGTCAAATTCGTCGTTTTGGTCTGTCTTCTTAATTTTGAATTATCTCAGATCCCGTTTTTAACAAATCTTCGTTAGTCTGTTCTTTTATCAGATTTTTTTAAATATCTCATAAATGTAGAAAGCGTGCGCTTCATAAAATTCAAGAGACTTTCTCCTTCTCTCAAGAGAGTTACAGCTTTCGTGATATTCGAGCCAATTTGTCATTCTCAAGAATCATTCGAAGTCCAGGTTAATATCTAACAGACTAAAATTCGGCAACTTGGTACATCCTAATACACATGAATTTTTCTATGAATCGCTATCTTGGGAGAAACTTCTGCGTGACGAAACATCTGATCACTCCTCCTACGTATAAATATATAATATATGGTTGTTAGCTCGTTAGAGAAGAACTGACTGGATTTAGGGTTCATTTTAATCTAACCCATTTCCTGGGCTGCTGTATGGTCTGGTCCGGGTTACCCCGGACTAGCCACACTTCTTCTCACACGCGTCTTCCACTGATCCTTTAGCCCCACGAGAAACGCTACGCGCGGAGCGTCCAGGTGCCCGTTCTTTTTGCTCCACGCCCTCCAAAGAAGGCTAGGTTTCCGCGGGAAAGACCAGCTTAATACCACGTGCACCCGAAGGTGCGATGGAGGAGGAAGGATAAAGGTTAAGCTAAACTTCAAGGGAATACTACCGCGGGTTCACTGCCACCATGAGTCCAACCTCATTATGAAGGGGGCTGCAGCAGATGACGGACTGCAGGAGCTACTCCTTCCGCATGGTACTCGTATTGGTTCGGTCGTTCTTAGTACCTAGCCACGGAGACGAGCCGCTGTTCGAACAGCCTAAAACCGTTCTCCCCTGTTTGTCTAGGCTGTTGAGGATAGTGGCGAGACTTTGACACAGTTTCCACCAACTACTGTAATCGGCTGTTCCACACATCCCTTTATGGGTGCGCGCACAGGGTGATCTGCTCACCCAACTCATGTTAGCTGGGCCACTCCAGCTGCATTTGATGAGCAAGCCGACGTGGCTACTTTCACACACCTCCACTCCACATCATTACCCCCAGGAGTTCAACTGTTGCCCACAGGTGTAGGGTTGGCTCCACGCTGGGGTTTTGTGGGTGGGAATCCTGGAGTCTAACACCGACCCGGGAGGGTCAACCTAAAATAGTAAACCACCACGAATTCGCGAGGGTAAGTTGCACGTGGAGGTTAACATACCCTCAGTTGGTGTAGAAGCGAATCCGAAATGTACTTTGGCTTCTTGTAGGACTTCACCCTAGCACGACAGCGCCCTCGCTAGGAAAAGGGGAACTGGACTCTTTGTACTCAAGAAAGCCCTTTTCAGTAAAATCAACAAAGTCATCTAGAGTAGTTTTTCACCATCTTCTGAGGAAAACTACTCAGTCTTTACAAATTTCTCACACTCCCTATCGAGACGGTCGCGAAAGTGCCATTCTTGATTATGTTGTAGCTTGATTTGACTTGAGTGACTATTAGCAATCCTTTTTATGGAGCTGTTGCCAACAATTTTCACATGGTTTTTCATAGCGAATATGTGTTTTAAAAATGTGGTCGTCAGCCATACCTCCTGTAGATTTGAACCCAAAATACTTGAGTTACTTGTCTATTTCTTTATAGTGCAGAAGGCAGCTGCTTTTCTAATTTATAAAAATTAATCTCTGTTTCTTCGTATGTAATGCGCTGCTATACCGTTCATCAGATTGCGATAAAACTTCGCCCACTTAATCAATGTCAAAAAATCAATGTTTGTTTGTCTGTATTTAATGCGCTACCATACCGTTCATCCGATTGCGATAAAACTTTGTCAACTTACTGTTTTCACTTGCGGGAATAGCATAGGCATAGTAAAATATTGTATGGATGCACCATGTTTGCGCATATTGCTCTGGTGACCGGGAGAGAAAGGATACGCGCGCAATACGATGATTAAGCCGGTCTTCGAGACGAGAGCGAGTGTGTATATTATTTTTAATATTGCAATGTTTTAATCCTGCGCTGCAATATTAGCCACGTCTACCGAAGCCCTAGCCATCTTCTATCGAAAGCAAACGACGTTTATTTAATACTTATTAACGTAAACTACTTGTGGACAGAGAAGCAGCTTTATACATTTTAGTTTTGGGTTCATTATTTTCAATTTCATGACCATATGTCTCGTTAATAAGCTTGTTATTGGCCATCATTGAAATATATTTAGACTCAATTTGTCGAATGTGTGTGTGTGTGTGTGCATCCTTTCAATGCGGATGACTAGGCAATCAATATTAAACAATCTACAGGAAGTCAATTAAAGTTTTATGAATGGAGTCTAATTACAAATCGATTTTTTCGACCCATTTACTCCATACAAATGAGTATGGGTAAAAAAGTGTTTCCTCAATTTCAAAGCAATATGGCGGTAAAAAATCATATTTTCGATATTTTTTCTTTGGAACGACTTGACTGTTGTTCTCTTTTAAATATCACAAAAGCTTAAAAAAAATCTGTGTTAATAAATACAAACAATGACAGATTTATATATTGGTGGAATCGTAAATCTTTTGTAAGTCCAAATTATTTTTTACGACCAGGAATGATTATAAATTAGAACTTTGCTAAAAAAAATATCATCAATTAGAATCTCCATCCAAAAATTACTAATGAAAACAATTTGATCATCCGCGTACTTGAGATTCGAATTAATCGAACCAAATGTACATTTAGTCATCTCAAGACATTAATGAAGGAAGCAGATGTCGAAATTTTAAGTGCTTCCATTGCCGGCAATTATCTCATTTGAGCGGCTATTTTTAATTCAACAATTTCTGCAAAAGAAATATTTGCCCATGCTGTTTATCAATATGGCGAAAAACTCTGTTTTTCTTCTATTTTTGGCGAAATGAGCTGATTTTTATAATGTTTATGTAAAAACACAGGTAAAACATAAAAACAATCAATATTGAAACACGCATACAGCAAATTACCATGGCCAATGGTGGGCAGGTCATGAGTCAAGGTGAACGAAAGAAGAAAAAATACACGTCCGTCATATTTAAATATGATCAGAAATTGATAGTCATTCGGTTGACTCAATCAATGTTGATCACTGATGAATAAGAATTTTAATTATAGTAACAAAATGATAAATCGGCAACTAGTCATCGTTCAGATTAAAAATGCCCTGGATGCACTTTATGTGGCACTCCTCACTCTATTAATAATCTCAAACCACGAGCATACTAAATTTACAACACTAGATCGCCGATAAATGCCATGTTCGAATGCATCATGAGCTTCAACAAAATCATGTCTTTCGTATCCTTGAAATGATTTTAGCAATGTATCACTCCAAAGTGCGATCCTGTCTTGTTTTTATTTCGCTGCTATAGATGTGAAATAATGATCTTCTCAGCGCCCTGATGGATTCAGGAGACTTTCGGTTCGTTCATTTGCATTAAAATAAGGTGACATGATTCGAATATGACGTGGCATTTCAATGTTATATCATCGGCATAATGAGGAATTGCTCGCTTAAATATCTCGACTTGAATTTTGAATGTCATCATTTTTTAAAAGTCGCACGACAGAAGAAGTCGTCCCAATGTCGAATAATTTAGCGAGAAAAATACAGCGCATATGAATTCAAAATGGGCGAACCAAATCATATATCTATTTGTAATGTTACTAAAATATATTTGAGCCGTCATTGCGTCCCAAATTATGACCTGAGAATGTCCTTGATTTTATATGGTAGCTCGCTGACCGAAAATATCAATCGAATAGTATGGGGCGGCAGTGATATTATTTTTCTGTAATTATTGCTATTGAATGTACCGATAAGTCCTTGCGTTAAGGGGTTGAATACCACCAACCCCTAGAACTGGAAAAGTCTTCAATTTTGATGACAACGATCGATGCAATTGACGGCCCGCAAGATTATTTTGTGCGTTTGGTGGGATATTCAAGGAATTATGAATTTATGAAACCTGGCAAAACAATAACTATAGATGAGTATTTTCAGCAATTGGAAAGAATGAGCAAACAATTTGGAGTTAAACGTCGGGAATTAGTCAGGCACATTTTAATGATTCTGCAAGACTACAAAACACAACCCCATAAGGCGAATAAGACGTCTGATAAAATCAAGACCTGACTCCGACGGATTATCATTTATTTCAATCTTTGACATCAAAAGAAGAATTGAAAAAGCCTTTGGGAAATGGTAGATAGTAATGAATTTGTATAACGTTGAAGCGGGAGTGCTCTAGGAGGCAGAGTCCCCGGGCGGCTCCCCGCCTCCAAGTGCTCGTCGGGATGGTCGCGCTAACGCACGGGTCCGTTCTTCTATCAGGCTGTGATGTTGCTGGACGAATGGATGGGACTCTCTTCTCTAAATATCTATTTATTCCACACGAGAGAGATCTGGCTGCAGGGGGGACGACCTCCCGCAGCCAAGGCTAATCGACCACTCTCCCAACTCCCGTATGTCACTACCTAATCGGAAACGGTGCACGCGCAAGAAGCGATCCGTCGGTTTTCAAGTGCAATGTCTCCGTAGGGCCACAAGAGATGGCGCTGTTAAAATAACACATTGCACCTGCCTTATCAGTTGTAGGTCGGCAGATCTTCAATCGATGCCGGATGCCGGCGAATTTTTCGCCATCCTAACCTCTTAACGTCCCACGTTACCGGCGCGCATCGTTTGTTGTCGCCTTCCATCTAAAACGCTCAGAATTTACAATCCGTCGATTCTGACACCAGTGGATTTTTTTGAGAAAAAGAAAGATTTTGTAAATAAAAATTAAAAAAATAAATTAATTCTTTCATTGTTAAGCAATCGGCAAAGAATTTTCGATGCACCTACAATTTTTGAAATGTGTAGATAAATATTATATTAACGATTTATACCCACAAGACTGAAATTGTATATACAATATATGTTGTAGCTGCTTATAATAAACATTGTATGTACTCAATATTGCAAGTTATTGCTTTGAAAGTTGCAACACTCAAATCAAGCTTCCGCCCTACAACTTTTAGCCACGTCTACCGAAGCCCTAGCCACCTTGTATTGAAAGTAGACGACGTTTATTTAACAATAATTGACGTAAACTATTTGTAGACCAAAAAGCAGCTTTGCAGTTTAGCGTGGGAATAATTCGCGACTATTTTTCTGGGAAGCCTCGCAAACTGGTCGTATTGATAGTTGGCGTGCAAACCTCATTTTCCGCCATGTGTTAATTTCGCGCTACGTTCTCATCATCTGGAAGCTTCTGCCTCATAATCACAAAATGGTAAATAAATTTGAATATTAAAAGTTCACCATGTTTCAATTTTTCCCTCTCTTTTTGAGGATTCGGTCGGAGATAAAGAATCGCCCCCTCTGCGGAGGTTAAATATGAATTTCCGTCGCATATGCTGCGAGTCCATCTCGGGGCTGCGGAGCCCCATCGCTACTGAGGAGCAGACGCTCACGTTCCTCTCTTCGAGGCCCTTCAGTCTAAGATGAGATGCGCCTGGCCCCCTGCGTATCCTGCGACGAAGATTGGGGGGCCCTGCCAACGACGAAGGGCCAAACGCAACAGTAGCTTTTGTGAACAGTAATTTATGAACAATTATTCGTGTTTCGAAAAACACTAATTACAAAATAAATTGATAAATTTAGACTTGATCAGAAACACTTAGCTTGGCACCCCCTGCACATTCCGTAAAATCAAATAATTTATTATAAATCTCTTTTCACTGCGTGGGATTTCAAAAATCCTATAATTCACCGCCAGCGCTTATTTTGCAAAAAATATGTATGAAACGTGATTTGTATATTATTGCACGTTGCATTTGTGAAAAATTGCATTTTTTTACATTTTAAATGTTGTATTTAAATGAAAGTGAGGCCAAATCGAAATTAAATATTATATATAGAAAGGGCTCCGATTTCATAGTTTTGTAAAATCCTCTCAATGCCACATGATTATCACGAATAAACAGTTTTCTCAAATTTATGTAAATTCAATATGCTTGTGGGATACATTTAAAAATAAGACGAAGGCCAAGTGTAGCATGCATGCAGAAGATCTCTTCGATATGTGAGCATTTATGTCAAAATCAAAATTGGACAGCTGGTGCCAATGTGTATATTTAGCGATATGGTAGTCAACGAATCAAATTTCATTAGCGATTTAAATAAGGTGACTAATAAACCAGTATGTGGTTTATTGCTTCAGGTCACGTGTAGCGCGAGCCGAAGGGCTGGAAATCTCGAAGACCGACTTAACCACCGTAATGCGCGCGTATCTTTTCTCTCCCGATAACCAGACCAATATGCGCTAACATGGTGCATCCATATAATATTTTTACTATGTCTATGTTATTTCCGCAAGTGTAAACAGTAAGTTGACCAAGTTTTATCGCAATCGGATGAACGGTATGGAAACGCATTAAGTACAGACAAACAAAAATTATTTTTTTGACATTAAACTATGCTTATGTTACTCGCACAATCTTTAGTAATAAGTGAACGAATTTTTATCGCAATGCGATGAACGGTATGACAGCGCATTATATACGAACAAAGAAAGATTAATTTTTATATATCATATAGAATGTTACTATAAATATCACACTATTTCAGGTAATATTTATCAACAAATAAAAAATCTCTTGATGGACTTATTTAATGGTGATTATTGCAAATAATGGCCCGGATTGCAGAGCTTCCATGCTTTTAATTTAACTCACATGCGCGCTAGCGGGAAGAATATAAATTCCCGCGGCTAAGACTCTCGGTCGACTTTATCGTCTCACGCGGATAGGAAGAGATCGTTTTATTATCATTTTAAAAGGATTTTATCATTTAAAAAATAGAAAATGTTGTCAAATCAACCGTAAGCTTTCGTGATGTAAACCATCGCGATAGAAACACGCTTATGTCGATTTTATGGGGAAATTCAAAGGTGACAAGAATAACAATCATATGTAACCCAAAGCCGTCCTCGAGCAACCGCATCTGTATTTGACCCTTCAAAAAATTTATAGGATCCAACTTCAGCACAACACCTGAGGGTCGATTTGAATAAAGCTTTCGACCCGAATAAAATTAAGGTCAGTTAAAAGCGAAATTGTGGACACAAAATCGGATAACCGCCGCTAATATCTCTGCTTTCGGTCCATTGCTCCGTCAATTTGCCGTGCCGTCGAGGCCATTAGCATTTGGGGAATAAAATTAGGCCAATTAATGGAGGGTGGAGTTTTTTTTTTGCATTTTAAAAGTTAATGATGGCTTTTTTACCACTTGTCAGCGACCGTCGCTAATTTGTCGTCGGCGAGGCTCTATAATTAAGATCTATTTCGGGGCCATTTTTAATATTCACAATTGACTCGTGTGCGGAAGTACACAATATATAAGGCCTTGGTCATAATAAATACAAATGTTCTTAATTGACAACCCTGAAAATATTTGACCAACATAGCTGAACATCTGAAGAGCTTCGAAAAAGAGCTGCCAACTATTTCTATTTGCCTGTGTTCCTATTCGGTTCAACGTTTCGCCTAAGATGATATTGAAATTGTTCTGAGAATTATGAACGTCATCAATCATAAAATTTTTGGCTCGTCAATCAATTTCACGCATGATTTTCCCAGAGATGAGCACGAATGTAATGCGGAAGGATACTTATTAAATATTCTATAAATAATTGCATGTGAGTCATAGTTATCAGCCACCTATATCTATTCCAATACAAAAACATCCAATGGAACACTCCGGTGATTTTATTTATCTTGGAAACTGCTTCATATTCAAGTACTGAGTTAGTGGAATAATTTCTGCATCATTAATATAAAGATTTGTGGCGTAGAAACGTCGTACTCTGAGCCCTCTAACTGTACCCTACCTCACACATGCGCTTCGAGATGCACGCGGGTTTGTTTGCTATCGGAACGTAGATGATCAGATGATGATTGATAGACGACGTTCTTATTCAAGATCTTTATCATTATAAAGATAGACCACAGCTGCGAGACTATAAGCGATGCCGGCGGGGAGAATACATCTTCCCATATTAGGTATTACATATAAGGTCAACATTTTATTTTCTTTTTTTCTTTGCATCAATCACAATTAATGTAAAAATAGTTCAGGTTTGCCTTCATCGCATTAGAGCAGCGTGAAATAAGGAATGCATCTCACTTTTTCAGGTGTGAAACTGTTCCATTTTTCGAAATAGGGATCTGTTTCGACCCCTACACCATCATTAACCTTTTAAGGAGTGAGCAAATTTAAAATCGATGAAATTGTTGATGCCATAATCGCTTTACACTGACTACTTTCCGTCAGCTCCTCAATCCTCCAATTAGTCGATAAATTTAGGTTAACTCTCTAAATTTAGGGAAGCTCTCCATCTCTGTCTCCCGAGCTGCGCTACGTTCTCTCTCTATCTCTGTTTGTCTCCGAGCTCAATGTACAAGAGTGCTCTTTCTGAATTTCTGGAGAGGGTCCCAGACCCTGGGATAGTACTCTTTTAAGGGTTAAGTTTGTTTTCGTTTTGATGAGTTTCGTCGATGTGGATAAGATTTGAATTATCCACGAAGACAGTATGCATAGACTTATCTGGCGCAAAAAACAATTATTATCTGCTGTCGCACGACGGAATTTGACGGTTGTGTGCGTCAAAGTGTTAAATATCGAATCATATAAATATAACTTGTTTAGCTTTTTAAAACGCTAACCATGAAATAAAAACTATAATAACATTAATGATTAGATGTTTTTTTTTATAAATGGGATTGAAACATTAGTTTCTCAAAGACTATTTCATAAATTGGCGATTTTAAAATATTTTGGTCGTCATTCTTAAACAAAAATATACGCCTTGAACTTTTTGCACAGTCATGAAAATTAAACAGCTCCATATTTATTATTTGTTCATCATCTTTATCGGTGCGGATAATGCAATTTCCCATTAAATATTCATGATCGCAAATTCCCCATACTTTTCTGTTGTGGATTATTTTAACGTCTACCAGCACTTGTCGGTCGTAAATTATAATAATCCATAAGTGTTAACATTTTAAGAGCCGAGCGCACTAATTGGTGATTAGGCGAGCCATACACCAGATGCCGGGAATACCGTAAAAATAAGGCACTTATGATTTGCCATTAAATATTTCACAGCGTCAATATATTGCATCAAATTTATATTTGACCTTGATTATTTATTTTGCATCAACCACCAAGTATTATTCCTGGTATAACGAAAGATTAATGGTCCTCGATATGAATGATCCTTGATGAATATTCCTTGAATGGTCATTGCAAATGACCACAATTGAATTTATTTGACCACATTATTTACGCAAAAAGTGTTTAGGAGACGGTATAATATAATATTTAGGATATTCCCATGAATTCAATATCAGTTAGGGCGCCATTTTATCTAAATAAAATGCCACAATTGCACAACATAATTCAGTTCATGTTTATGATCCATTTTACAAACAGAATGCCCAATGATATCAGATCCTTGGATAAAATGCGGAAGTTCTGACGGATTCAAGAAATTTAGCAGTTCAAAGGCTTCATCTGTTCATCGTACAAGGCCATCTAGTTCTTGGATCAATTTAGCATGTGCCGAAATTTACGCCATCGAGAACCCCAAAATTATGTGGAAAAATAGTTAGGGGCATTACCAATTGCTTGGCAATAATTTTCCCACCGCGACTCATGGAAAAATATTTTTCCCGATAATTGTCTGACGTTTCCTTCATCCTAGAATACCAATAAAGCCACAAACTAACTGTCCAACAATGCGCTCAGCATCCTATATCATAAATTATGGCATTAATGAAGTATAAAATTAATATATGGTCGTATAGAAAAAGATGTATTCTTTGTTGACATTCCTGAAAGACTACAAAAACCGCAATTCGTCATCTACGATTTAAGCAAAATTCAAAATCGGCGATTGGTGCAAGATGTTTTGATATGCAAAAATACAATAATTTATTCGCATTTCTTAATTTATTTGGCAGCTATACTTTGAACTTTTAAGAAGATCATCTCCGGTTATTAACCGGAATCTTAAATAGAATATATTTAAAACGTGGAAGCGGATATTCATTATATTTAATGATGAGCCATATAAGCTTACAACTATTGTATTATCAATTCTACGCGTATGCTGCACATTGGTTTGTTCATCATCGGATCACAAAATGATCGAAAAGTAGGAGTGAAATCTTTAATTATGCGGAGAGAGAGATCCCAGCTGCGAGAGATTAAGGGAGTCGGCGGGAAGAATACGTGCTTCCGTAACCAAGGCTAACGGTGATCAATTTGAAAGTTTTAATTGATAGTTGATGAAATCAATGATCTATCGAGGACCTGATCTTCATCATTTTTAGCAAACCACACGCGGCGTTAAACCAAAGGATTATCTCAAATCAGTACACAGACATTTTCAAAATGTTTTCACAAAAATTCGTCCGAATCGGATTATTTTTTGCTTTGTGTACGCATTTCAAAGCAACAATTTGCATTTTTTTCGCATCTCGTTTTAATATGTATTTTTTAAGCGGACGTCCGCAATGAATATTCAGCGTCTCGCTCCTTTATTTCGAATCTGTTTATCATTACTATTTCCCCACATTCCCGCAGGACTCCCACGAAGAAAGGATTCGACGCTTCCTCTTTAAATTACTGCTAATTGGGTATTTTGCGAAAGCCGGCTTTGTTCCGCCGGTTGTTACTTTTGACAGAAGAAAATTTTCTTGTGTATAAGCAGATAAGAAGGCTCCCGAGCAAAGATGGCAGCCCTCGGGTCATATCTTTAATTTTAACAACATCGAGCCCGATGTGGACCATTTTATCTCGATCTGAAATTTCTTCGGGATACAAATTTTCATATCCTTTACGAAGCTTTAATTCGTAATTCTATAAGGCTTTGTCGTAATCGTATAAAGCAAAACGACATAAATAAGCCATTATCTTTCATACGGTTTCCATCCATTGATCGAAATAATAAAATAAATTTGGAATATAATGTCGAAGAATCGTCAAAACGGCAACTTGGGTCGTCTTAAAAGTCTCGCGTACCAACAGCGCTATTCTTCACCTCAAATTGCTATATTCGCTATCGGACCTAGGCATTCTTCATGTTAGCTCTTTCTTGGATTAAATAATTTTCATATGGGAGATTTTGCAGTACCTTGCACATATGTTTAAATGTAAATTTGAAAAAAGTCAGTCTACCGCAATGATGTTGCTGCCGATATTTATAACGATTTTTGAGATCTATAAATATAGATTATTTAAATGTCTTAAGCCTACAAGACTGAAAGTATGTTGTAGCTGCTTATAATAAACATTATATGTACTTAATATAGCAAGAATTTGAAAGTTGTAATACTTAAATCAAGCTCCTAGGCTATAACTTTAACCACGTCTACCGAAGCTCTGGCCATTTTGTATAGAAAGTAGACGACGCTTATTTAACAATAATTAAAGTAAACTACTTGTATATGAAGAAGCAGCTTTGTAGATTTTAATTTAATGCCTGTTTTGTTACTAATGTCCGCAGCGTTGAAAGCTTTTTTTTCCTGTGGGAGGGTAATTTTCGCACCCATAGTGGGCTCAAAACACTCATGGTGGGTAGTTATAGTTTTCCACATTGCTTCAGGAAGACAGGTAGTCTTTTTTTCTCCTGTGGGCGAGGAATCTTCACAAGGCACCCAGAGAATCTGGGTAGTGTAGGATTCACGATTGATCGGTCGTGCCTACCCACTAAACCTCCCCCTTGTCCTTCTCTGCCCCCTAGTATTGTTTTCCACATTGCTTCAGGAGGACAGGTAGTCTGGCCTTAGGTGATTGACCCTATTCTATTGGTGGCTGTTGCGCTCTGCGTCTCTCTCTTTCACTGCCCTCTTTGGCGCTGAGTATCTATTCTACGTATTCGCGCCAAAGGTCCCAGTTCCTCTTGCTTTCCATCATGCTGTGGACCATGTTGTCAACGTTGAGCTCGGCCACCCCGAGTGCTTGTTTCAGCAGTTTTCTCTGGGGTGCCCAAGCCTCACAGTCAATGATGATGTGCTCTGCGTCGTCAACCTCCGCTTGGCAGTTTTGGCTCGTAGCGGATGGTTTTTTGCCAATCCGCTTCAGATACGCACCAAAGCATCCGTGCCCAGTGAGCACCTGCATCAAACGGTAGGTTGTTTCACCGTGTTCCCGGGCCCTCCACCGACTTATGACCGGGATAAGTCGATGGGTCCATCTTCCCTTGCTGGACTGATCCCATCTCCGTTGCCAGGCTTCCCTCAGTTTCTGGTCATGAGACAGGTAGTCTGGCTTTAGGTGATTGGCCCTATTCTATTGTTGGAGAGGCGTTCTGCGCCTCTCTCTTTTACTGCCCTCTTTGACGCTCAGAATCTCTTCTACGCATTTACGCCAAAGGTCCCAGTTATTCTTGCTTTCCATCATGCTGTGGACCATGTTGTCGACGTAGAGCTCGGCTACCCAGAGTGCTTGTTTCAGCAGTTTTCTCTGGGCTGCCCAAATCTCACAGCCAATGATGGTGTATTCTGCGTCGTCAACCTCCGCTTGGCTGTGGTGGCACGTTGCGGATGGTTCTTTGCCGATCCACTTCAGTTACGCACCGAAGCATCCATGCCCAGTGAGCACCTGAGTCAAGCGGTAGATCATTTCATTGCGATTGCGATTTTTAGGATCTTCATAGTTCAAGCTCCTCTTCTTTGCCTGGTGGTCAAGCGGGGGTATTCCAGCGATCACGAGCACCACTTCTTCAGATACAGTTCTGTATGCTGCGGTGATTCGGAGCACTCCCTGCCGCTAGACCCCGGCCAGCTTCCTTCTGTAGCTTTCGTGTCTGAGCAACTCATGCCATATCGGGGCTCCGTACAGAAGGATCAAGTGTATTATCTCGTTTATGGTACGTCTTCTGCACGGTTTTGGCCCTCCGATATTGGGTATGAGCCGTCCTAGCTCACTGGCCACCTTCTGCGCCTTCTACGCAGTTCAATATGTTTTCTGAAGGTCAGCTTATTATCCGAGGTATCTCAGCGATTTGCTGTATTCAACCTCGTGACCATCCACAACAAGCCTCTTGTTCCTCGGTCTTCTTCTTCTACTGCAGATCATTGCCTCAGTTTTCTCTGCCGCCAGCTGCAGGCGATTTTCCCACATCATCAACAGTGCAACGTCATCCGTGAAGGCAATGAGTTCTGCTCCGTGTGGCATCTTTGTTGTCAGCAGACTGTTGTAGAGGACATTCCACAGAGTGGGCCCCAGATTGGATCCCTGCGGAGCGCCCATCTCTAGCTTTTTGGTCGTGCTCGTCTCATAATGATGGACACGTCGATCTTCAAAGTAGTCATTCATAGATCTCATTAAGAAAATATTTAATGTAAATCTTAACTAATTCATTAAGGAATGTGAAATTTATAGAAGATTCCAATATCTCGTTTAAAAAACGAAGCTTCTAGATTATGATGACGACTCTTTGACGTTAAAGCTGTGTTAAAAATGAACTTTTTTAAAAAAAAAAAATATTTTAAACAAGCATGATTGATGTGCTAATAATATATCTGCGTTTGTAATAATACATAACAAAGATGATTCATAGCAAAGTGCGTCAGAAATGTTCAAATACCCATATGGAGCGTTGTCCCCATAAAAGGAAATTGATGCGTGATGACAATGGCAGATCATATGACGAAACGAGCGGATGATCGAAAGTCGTCATGAAATATCATTCACGAGATTTAATAAAACGTAGGTAGGAGGAAAGATGAAAAATGTATAATGGAACCCAAATAAATTATTGGCGTCAGAAGTAGGATTCCACTTCTGACACCATAGGAATTTCAAACTTTTAAATCGCGTATATGAATTCTTAGGACGATCAAAAACGTCTTGGATGATGTAGCGAGTCCACCAAGAACATTCCTCGCGTGCTGACATAGTTGGCAGCTCTTATGCAAATCTGTTCAAATGTAATATTAGGAGGACCCGAAAGTATTCGTACATTTGTATATCTTATGTTTTAACTCAGTTACTATTATCATTGAACATTAGTTTTGTACAACAGTTTTTTTTTATTGTTGTAGCATTGTATGATGTTTTTTTAAAAATTTGGGTTTGAATACTACAAAAGCCAGTAAAACATTGAATGATGTTTATGATGAAGTGATAACAGTCCTCAGATGTCAATATTGGTCACATAAATTGAATTTGCTGAAACATAGCTGAAAATTAATACACCCCGCAAAAAATAAAAAATTCACTATTATATTCATTGATGGATGCTTTCATGAAACGCTTTGTAGTGTAATTATTTCACCGAATTTGCGTTTCATTGCCTTTTGATATGCCAATTGTCCATCGACTGTTCATAGCATCAAAGTTTGAATAGACTTAGCGTCGTCGCCAGCGATATTAAAATATATGCATCGTTTGCATGCGGTTTTGTGATGATAATTGGCGCTTAAATTCTCGATGATATATGGTAAAACTGTTTTAAAAATCATGTGGTTTATATCGCACAACGATGAGCGAAACCGTGTCAAAGACACCGTCATTATGCAACAAGACGACACATCTAGAGCTTCTCTGCTTCCGCCGTTGAAATAGTGACAAAGCAAACTTGGCAGAACGATTTTCATGCTCGATTCATACTTTTTGCGTTGCCTTGTGTATCGGGTTTTTTTTTTATTTGGATCGTTTTCGATGTCGTCTCTGGCGAAGAAGTCTTTGCAATTTTCCATTATGTCGCGTTATCTCACCTCCCGAGCGTAAAAGCATTATCCGGCCATTATGCTTTTTGCTTTGATACACCGAGGTCGTAAAAATACGGAAAACTCAGAATTGTTTTTGCAGTTCAGTGAACTAAATTATCTTAATGTATTCATCTTTCGGAGCGGTTAAGCGGGCGCCGCTCGAATGGGCATATTTAAAGTGGATATGTAACGACTTAAGTCATGATTTTCCGTTAGCGTTCCTTACGGTAATTGAATAATTGTGTAGGGAAATATCTTTAGCGTATCTGGGAATATAAGAAGAATCTCAAGCTTAATTGGCTTTCAAGATGCCTCGGTAAATATAAAAGCATTGATGTTTTGTGAGGATTTCACGGTTGAATGATATAACGTCCTATTGCAAAAGTAAAAGAATACTAAAAAGGAATTTCAGTTCGTTAATGATGAGCGAGGCTTTTATCTGCACACAAGCAGGTCTATTCGTATATTATAACAATTTAAATTCATTTGACTTCATTTTGAATTTTTATGCCTTTGGCGCTCAAATCATGACCTGGACAAGTTCTTATTTTCATATGTCCGCTCGCTGCTCCAAATTATAAACAGATCAACACATTTGTTTTGCTTATTGATAAATTACTACAGCAGACCTGCGGTAATCTAATCCGGCGACCCTTGTAATTCGACATTCCAATACAAGTATAGTACATATGTAACGGTAAAGCTTCGTCCTAAATATTGTCTAACATTTTACAAGCCGCTATTGTAACTTTTTTCTAACCGATGTACACCGACAAATACGTCCTATAAAATCTCCCCATCTAAGTTAAAATTCCCTGTGGCGTGGAAGTAATTCTCGAAATAAACAGCGATCTATTTACCATATAAAATAAAGAGTCGACCAAAGCTCTTGGCCGCGGGTAGACATGTTATTTCGATCTCGTAGCTGTGATCTTTTTCTCAGCTCGATAATAAAGACCTTGTCGAAGAACTGCTCACACGCAACACTGCCATAAGCTGGGCAAGATCAATCTATAAAATTTCATGAAAGTTAATGCCATATCCTCATGGTTTCCAGACAAGCTTTTCACATTCAAACGACGGCCTTTTGACAGCTTTTCAAAGATTTACCAAATATTTAATGTTTAATCTACTGATCAACAAAACTTTTCTTTCCCCTTTTCAGACAAAGTTTTGTTTACTCCGTAAATTTTTAAGATCTATTTATTATATCATTTTGTTGTGTTTATTTGACTTTCAACTCTCCTCTAGGTTTAAGCAATGCTTTAATTTAATGTCTCGAAAATATCGATACTTAAAGAAATGTATGATTTCTCTGCAATCTATTTCAAATCGGACATTCACCGTCTGAACCATTTCCTGGAAAGTTACTTGTTCATCTGGTCACCATTAATGCGCTTCACGATGCTGCCTGTACCGTTAAGGCAATTTATGATCTGATTTATTAACATTTTGTTCAAGTTCAGGCATTAAAGCTTGCGAACAGTAACCGGTGGAAGCATACTTTTAAATAATATAATATGAATAAGACTTTTACATAAAAATTTGCTACATTTGATCTGACGAACTCTGTTCAGATAAAATACTATTGTATAAAACATGAAATTATGATAAGCAGGTTGTTTTGCACATGGATCGACATTTTTTTTTGGATTAGGGGGATCTTTTGCCAAGATTAAAAAATAGGCTCTATGTTTTAAGTGTCAGGGTTGTTGAAATAGATTTTTTTTTCTTTAAAAAAAATATTTTTGCGGCCCTATTCCGTGGCTCGCGCGGTCTTCAGATCTGACACCACTGGATTTCTTTGTCTGGGGATGAGTCCTATAAAATAATTCGCCATAGGACGTAGACCCTAGGATATTTTCTCAGAGATAAAGGATATGTGATGGTTTCCTATTGTCTTTTACATGTGGTTAAATCAAGATAAGGCCAATCTAAATATGATTTTTTTAAGATAAGATTTCTGGATGAGTGGGAAATTATCATTATTTAAAAAAAATATTTTAATAAACTCTATAAATTTGTCGCTCAAGAGTTTCCCTGCCCAACTTTAATAATCATCACAGTATTTACATTTTTTAAAAGCATATAAAGTTAACTGAAGCTCATATTATACAGAGATATATATAATACAGAATGCAGCAGGGATACTACCTTATTTTAAAAATTAATAACACAAACAGTATAAAAGATATCAGTTTAATTATTTGTCCATGTTACAGAGAGACATTTAAAGATTGTCTAAATTGTTAATACGAATAAACGTTATTCTATCTTTGTCGGAATAATTGCCACTTCAGGGTGCGCGTTTCAAATAAAGAAATTTCCCTGCCGCATACTATATAAAAACTATCTATATTTTTGAGATAAAAATTATCATATACACACATTGTTAGATTAGATTGCAGAGGGTGGTATTAATGTAATTTTTCCGATGTGGCGACCACAAAATAATTTTGAATGGTTGTTTTGTCTATTTCAGCCATGCAAATGATTATATACAGGCAAACGATATTGTTTCACTAACAATGACAAGAAAAAATCCTCCATTATTCGGTAAGGTATCCTAATCCTATATTAGAGCCGTTTCGCAGTTTTTCAACAGCACACCATACTGTATTTAAATTTAATCCCATATTATTATTTAGCAATTTGCCCCATCATAGAAACGTGCTTTTAAAGCAATTTCATTCGTAAAAACTGGCTAGATGAGTGCCAAGTAATAATATAATTGGAATGGTTCCTACTGACAATGATTACACTATAATGTTATGGTCTCAAATGAAAAATATCCATTTTAATACGTCTTACGGTAATTTATAACAAATTATTATTTTTCTCTGCGAATATCGATGAGTAGGTCGAATGATGAAGAGATCATCGATTAACGATGGCGATGGTATCATAAATAACTGAAGCAATTACCAGTAACCGGTTATTGGTGATAGTATCGATGTGAACTGCATTTAACAATATTATCATCGAGTTATAAGGGGTGATTTAAATTAATTTTGAGCCCGCCTTTCAATTTTGATTGGGATCTTTATCTTCAAAATGTTAAAAGACGCGATAGACTGTATTTACAGTTAAGTTCAGATCAATTCAAATTATATCTTAATGTGATAATTAGCTTTTGAATGTGACCGTTTGGTAACACTTAATATCATTGTTGAAATCATCGCGTGAATTATTATTTTCGACATTAGATCAACATAATTATAAATGTAAAAACACACAATATTATTGAATCTAATTCCGACGAAGAATGTTGGATTTCCAGCAGCTATGATGGATTAGATTTTCGATCAAATACTTCTACTTCAATTGCTAATAGTATTTCACATTGAGATCATGTTACAAGTCCAAATGCAGTCAAACCTTCTGTAGCATTCACTTCTATAGAGTTTTTCCTTTAGCGTTTGCGACGATCTTTTCTAATAGTAGTCCCTTCTATAGCATATTTTGTGATGCTAAAAAATCGGTGAATCACCACCACGGCGCTGTTGAATAACATTCAGATTTTTTTACTTGTATATCCATGGAACATATTATGATCAAGTTATCGATGCACACGCATTTAAATGCATTTCTAATTAACCCAAGGAAGACGAGAAAAGGAAACTTATAGTATTTTATTATGTAGTGTGGGCGATTTACTTTGCAGATTTAACTTGTTAATCTGAGCAGATTTATTTTGCCAGATTAACAGCGACATCGTCCGTCTCTCTTCAGGTGCAATGTGTTATTTTAACAGCGCCATCTCTTGTGGCCCTGCGGAGACATTGCACCGCATGCACAGGTGTGATGTGTGCGACGCGCAGGAGGCGGGAGTCTGGAGAGTCGTCGGTTAGCCTTGACTGCGGGAGGTCGTCCATCCTGCAGCCAGATTTCTCTCTCTCGTGTGGAATAAATAGTTATTTAGAAAAGAGAGTTTTTCTCTTCGACGCCCGTCTATTCCCATCCATTTATCCAGCAACATCACGGCCCGATAGAAGAACGGACGGAACTGAAGGATTTTGATCCATTTCCTGCGCTGCTGTATGGTCTGTTCTGGGTTACCCCGGACTAGCCACACAAAAAGTGTCTTCCACTGATCCTTTAGCCCAACGAGAAACGCTACGCGCTATCCCACCCCTTTTGATTCACGCCCTTCAAGGGAGGCCATGCTTCAGACCATATGCACTCGAAGGTGCGATGGAGGAGGATGGACAAAAGTTAAGTTAAACTTCAAGAGAATACTACAACCTCAGTTTGAAGGGGGCTGCAGTAGATGACGGACTGTAGGGGCTATTCCTTCCCCATGGTACTCGTATCGGTTCTGTCATTTTTAGTGCCTTTTAGTAACAGCCTATAACCGTTCTCCCCTGTTTGCCTAGGCTGTTGAGGATAGTGGCGAGCCTTTGACACAAGCTCCACCAACTACTGTAATCAGCTGTTGCACACACCCCTTTAATGGGTATACAGCACAGGGTGACCTGCGCACCCAACTCATGTTAGCTGGGCTACGCCAGCAGCGTTCGATGGGCAAACCGACGAAGCTACTTTTGCACACCACATCATTATCCCAGGGGCTCAATCGTTGCCCACAGGCGTAGGGTTAGCTCCATCCTCCCTGGGGTTTTATGGCTTGGTATCGTGGATTAACTGTGACAAAAATCTATACAGCTTAAAATAGTCTTATGTATTATTGAATTGGCGTATCCTCGATTTTCAGACATTTTTTCCTGTGTAGTTTATAAATGATTATTATAAATATGTATGTCATGGTTGTATATTAGTACTTAGCTAATAAAAAATAATTTTAGATCAATCTGGGTTATAAATTGCAGTTGATCGAACTACTATATAGCCACTAAGGCTATTTGCATTCAATTTTTTTGTTGACAGATGTCAACAAAAAACCACTCTTTACAATTTCAATTATTTTTTCCAAGCACAAATAATAGAACCGTTATTCGAATGGTGCCGTTCAACAAATTGCCTTTTGGTTTTTGTGTATCTTTTTGTAAATGTGCTACGGCCAATGAGTTAAATACCACATGGAAAATAAATTAAAATCTTTATTTATTTACAAATAAAGACTTTAACTGTGATTGCGTAACCAACCAAGTTATGTAATCATATTTTCGCAGCATAACCACCAAACCATATATAGCGGTTTAACTCTGCAAATGAACCGCAATATTAACGAATAATTGTGATGATTATTGGAAATTTTAAAAATATTTTGTCATTTGGCAAAGTATTTTTAGGCGTTGCAAAATAACGCCTATACATTCGGAAAAATGACGATGCAATTAAAAATGATTAATGATGCACAATTATATAGAACCCTAACTTATATAACATGTCATCCGGCTTTTTTGGCAATCCGTTTCCCAGAGATTGAAGAAACGAGCGAACGGAAAAAAAGTACCAACAATGAGATTACGACCATTTGTTTCATGGTTAAATCTTCATGTCATCTTACATTCTGAAGTCATTGTTTTGCAACTGAGCAAAAACGCAATACAGTGAAGGATAATTTACTCTGAGTTGAAATGACCTCAACTTCTTAATGAATGCATTGCACTTTACATTAGCAAAACAAACGAAATCATTACGTATGTGAGAATTTTTAGACGTGTGATTTTGTTTAGAAAATAATGATGATTTGTATAAAAGCAAGACTTGGAGTTGTTGAGGATTTGCAGCCTTCATATGAGAGATAAAAATATGTCCCTTGCAATATTTGTACGCACATTCTCTTCCTTTTGGTATCTTGACGCAAGCCTTCGTCCCTAAGGATATGGAGGAAAAAGAGCTTTGAATCTATAGTCGATTATATTTCAACGTTAGTGCTTTGGATTTAAGATGTAGAGAGAAAATATTTTTAGTTTTGAAAATAAACATGTTTTTATTTGACATGAAGCCTTTACTTTTCCCTTCGGCGACCCACCCCAAGTTTGCGGTTTGTTAAAGACAACGTTCACATCAATCAGTATGATGTTCTTCTTAATTTTACATTGAAAATCCACTCTCGTCGATATATTATGAGTTTTTCATCGTTCCGCAAGCCCAAAAATTCATCCAGAGTGCCTTATTAGGAACATTGATACGAAAATCTTCCCTATGCTCAAAGCATCAATTAAGATCTGAAGGTTTTCTCGAAAACAGACGATGAGAGTTTTTGCCCAAACAAATATCTACAAATTGAGCAACTTCAACAAGCAGATTCTTGGTAGTCTCCTAATTATATCTTTCTATTTAAAAACATCATTGACAGTATTATATTTCAACACTCAAGATGCAGCAATTTAAAAACCAACCTTGAAGACAAGATATTTGATGTAAATCCAACATGATTATAATATCGAGTACCTCTGAGAAGCTGAATGATTCTAACAAAGCTAAAATCAAATTTACGGTTTCAATGTTCCCTATGCCTGAGTCATCCCACGGCCAAGACGACTGGTCGGACCTCAAGACTTCGTGTTCATCTGGCTTATTCCTTCGAGAAGTTTTTGATGTACTTTAAAAGATCTCATCAACATTTCATTGATTGCATTATTTATTAGGTTGTCCCATAAGTTTCTTTCGCAAATGAATACAGATCTAAACAATATCCAATTCAACATGCGATCTTCTTCTCCAACGACATAATAGCCAACCTTTTTTGAAGAGACTTTTCACTGGAGATGAAAGTTGGATACTCTATTATAACATCCAACGTGAATGGCTGGACCAAGGCTACAGAAGCTTTAACTGTAGCTAAACATGTCCTACATCCGAAAAAAGTTTTGCTATGCATTTGGTGGGACTGGAAGGGGATAGTTTATTATGAGCTACTTCAGCAAGGTGAAAAAATAAATTCAACAAACTATAATTTCCAACTAGACAATCTAAAGGATGCAATCATCACGATATAGTCAGCCCTCATGTGTCTTTGCTCGTTAGAAATAAATTATTATCATTTGATTGGGATCAATGGACAATGTCCCTTCAAATTATTATTTATATTGAAAAATTCTTTACGTGTTAAAAATTTTAATTCAAAAAATGATATAAAAATGTACCTTGATCAATATTTTGCCAACAAACCTGGGAAATTTTGGCAAGAAGGCATGAAGAGGCTTCCGGAGAGACGGAGAAAGGTAATAGAACAGAATGGATCATATATTATTCAATAAATTTTGATGTAATACAAATTTTGGTTTATTTTGTTCGTAATATGAAAACGAAAGAAACTTATGGGACACCCTAATAATTAATAATTCAATGGAATGCATTAGCAAGTCTAAGATATAAATTTATTTATATTTGATCTTAGAAAAATTGATACAATTACGTCTATGGGAAAAATCGTAAACCCAAACAAATTCATAATTTCCGCTTGCAAATTTCTTCCTATTGCAATTTATAGCAATTCCTTGTATTCGGGTTAATTTTATTGGTTTTTTCATTGATTAAATGTACAATGCAATATTATTTTCCCTTAAGGTAAGGGGAAAACAAGTTATTTTAATGTCCACATTAGTATCCCAGTCATTGCAACTCCAATTAACATTGCGACCACAACTTTAATTAGCTTCCAGCTCGTAACTTTGCTCGGGATCTGCAGCATCTGCGACCAACATTTCTATCCATTTGGTACTTAAAAATAATTTATTATCACCGACTCTATCAAATTTCAACTGCGGCCGTAATTTGATAGACGATGACAAATCTAATGAAATGTTTTCCTCGTGCAAATATTTGATATCAGAAATATTTCCGACACGCGTGCCACAAAGTGGCAAGGTGAGGGGTGTGTCACCGTTTTGCAATAAGTCCTTGAGGCATATCCTTTTATATTATTTTATGCCAGAAAATTCCTCGTTCGAGGACATTCCGATATCCTCCTATGGTCTTCTTTTGTGTGCCGATTTTCTAAAAATATTCGAGCTTTGCGGTCAACAGCGAGATCATTGCTAGTATTTTTTTCATACTTTACACTCCGATCGAAGTTTCCTTCGTGAATCACTGATTGATGTAATCGAACTTCCTTCCATGACTCAAAACATTGATTTTAATACTACTTTAATACTCAAGATATCCTTAAATACACGAGGGATCATAATATTATCATATTTGGCTCAAATTCGAATGATGGCAGATCTAACAAAAGAACTTAACAATCCCACTTCTGACACCAATGTAATGAGGCGCGGGGACGCATTTGGGAGTAGAGCTCCCGGGACGCTCCCCGTTCACACACGTTTTTCAAAATGTTTAAAAATACGTTCAGTAAATTTCAAGTCGATACAAATTAAAATCACAAAGTTATAGGCTGACGAGAAGAAGCTACGCTTCACGAAACTGAGAAACTTTAAACGCGTTTTTCTCAAAACTACTTTTTCCAAGCTCATGGAAGTGCTCTCATACGCAATAGATGAGCATTCTTTATAAAATTTGGCAGACTTGTGAATAATAAACGTCTTCGTCGTATAGACTACAATGATCCAAAAATATTCAACCGTGTTTTTATAATGAACAAAAAACTACAAAAAAAGTTGGTAAAAACACAAATTTTTCTTCAATCACTCACTATATTTTTATTTTTTAATATTTCTTTTTAAATATAGTCTATACTATGCACAATATTATACAAAATAAAAACATGTTTAATTTTTTTGCTGCAAAATACTGGTTCAGGACTTAAGACTTCCATGGTGAAGAATGTCATCGCTCGTCCATCGACGTACGTGGCTCCCCCCCCCCCACTCCCACTACTATATTTTGTCAAACTTTGAAAAATATTTTTATGTACAATAAAGATCGCTTAATCAACACAATACATATCAACATTCTATAAGTAATACTTTTTGCATAAAAAAAATATTTAAAAAAATCGATATTTTTTAAGCCGTCCCTTCAAGAAAGAAACGTCCCTTAATTCATTTATAGATCTTATTATGATTTATATACCACTAATTGTACTCCATTATGAGTGCTCATATAATGTTCATTCCGGAAATATCATATATGATCAAACAAAGGGATTTAGCGATCGAAAGATCTTCCTTACATTGGTCATGAGACTCAAATACGACCCGTAAAATTTCCTTTGATGCATATTTTTTCTTTGATGCCGAATTCTTAATAAACTCTACAAAGGGTCAAATTTGTAATTTGCTACATTTCCTATTATAAACTAGATTTTATAATAAAATAATGGTTATCAATCAAGAAAGAAATAACACATTAACGACCTTCTGGCAGAGTTCAAAGACGTTCCCATAAGGATGATGATTAAAATTTGATGAGATAATAAAGTTTTAATGTCTTATCCTAATTACGATTTGTAGTTTTATCGTTTTAGTGTCCGTTGATCCAAACCAGTATATTATCGCAAAAAATCAACGTAACTTGAGATCGATATTCAAATTATATTGATACATCTTCGCGTTATCTCTCTTATGGAGATCGCCAACAGATGATACTCGTATCGTAGCTTAGCATACTTCAGACAGGATGCCTAATATACGAGGGTCATCCAGAAATTAACAACGTTTGTGCTCCGGTGTGAGTCTTCTGGGCATCCATGGACCACACAATTCACCGTAATCAAGTTTTTCCGACACAATATCAACAAGGAGACTTTGAGAAATCTCAGAAAATACTTCGTGAAGGTTGTCAAGCATCACGCGGTGGTTATTTCGCACTAATTCTTCAATTATTTGTCGAGCACGGTGTCCATTTTTCCCGTAATGTGTTAAAACAAACAATAAATCCCTCGAGTTCAGTTTTCTAATCGATTTTTCCAAACACATGATGATTTGCTCCAATTTAAAAATAAAGAAACAAAGCATTGGAAATTCCATTGACGTCAGGGTACAGGGTTTTCCTTGAGTCGAACACCATTCAAACAGATAAGTGTTGACGTTTTGTCGGATTTACTATCAACGTTTCCTCTAATCCTAGCGACAAAGCGAATGATGATATATCACATGATGATGTGCATTTTTGCTTCGTACGCAAAATACGAACTGGCAGACTTCATCATGACGAACGACCCTTTTGCAAAAAATATCAGCTAAAGTATTAAATTTCGGACCAAAATGCTCTGCAGTTTTAATTAAAAGTGTTATCAAACTTCACCACTGTCACGATTCGTGATTCATTCCATGTTTACACAACGCTGGAATATTTTAACCCAGCGACGGCATTTCGGGGTATCTAATTGGCCTCAGTAAAACAAATAGTTCCGGATGTATAATTAACCAACTAATTCATTCGGCCATTATATTCTAATGAGATAATAAACGCGTGTAACTTGGATGTATTAAACATTTCCATTGCATGCGATGAAATCTTGCGATCCGATCTGACATAATAAAGGATTGACAGCTTTCAAAATTAAACATCCATAAATAAATCAATAATTTCCTAGTATAATCGCCAATGACATGATGATTGGCGGCATGCTGTGAAGCGACGCGAAATGCCATCTCAAACAGGGCATAAATCCTTAACAATAATGCATTCAATTCTTTATCATGATTGTTTATATTATAAAACTAAATAGCGCTTTTGAGTGATAGCAAAACTAGCAGGGGAGCAGATTTTATGTCGTTCTGCTATCACGCGAAAGCGCGGGTGCGGACCGTATAGTGTTAAAACCGTCAATGAATCTTCAGCGAAATTTCAGGAAATTGCTATCTGATTTTTAGAATCATTCCAAGGTCATATACCCAAGCGTAGATTGCTAAAAAAAAGTGGTATGCAATAAAATACTTAAAAAATATACAACCATAAATTATACCCCTTCTTTGAGTTCGTTTAAATCAGCGATTGAAAATCTTTTTTCAACAAAATATATTTGATCCTCAACAATGTTCGATAGCTACGGTATGGTTTTATATTTATATTGTTGTAATCATGGATGTATTCGAAAAAGATGATTATCAAATATTAGGATGTCCCATAAGTTTCTTTCGTTTTCATATTAAGAAAAAAATAAACAATAATTTGTATTACATCAAAATTTATTGAATAATATATGATCCATTCTATTCTATTACCTTTCTCCGTCTCTCCGGAAGCTTTCTGGCAATTGCATCTTTTAGATTGTCTAGTTGGAAACGATATTTTGTTGAATTGATCGTTTCACCTTGATGAAGTAGCTCATAATAAACTATCCCCTTCCAGTCCCATTAAATGCATAGCAAAACATTTTTTGGATGTAGGATAGATTTAGCTACAGTTAAAGCTTCTGTACCTTTGGTCCGAGATCGTTTACGTTGGATATTCTCATAGAGTATCCGACTTTCATCCCCAGTGACAAGTCTCTTCAAAAAAGGTTGGCTATTATGTCGTTGGAGAAGAAGATCGCATGTTGAAATACGCTGAAGTTTATTTGAGTCAGTCAGTTCATGAGGAACACAACATCAAGAAAAGTGAAACAACAACTACACCAGTGGTAAACCTATTTTAATATATATTACACAAACGCAGCTTCATTTTTTTAGTTAATAATGAAAGGAATGGAATACATAAATAATGTATGTGGGCTGTTTAAATTGCATCTGTATGCCTTCATCTAATCTGGCTGCAGGAAGGACGACCTCCCGCAGTCAAGGCTAACCGATGACTCTCCCAACTCCCGAATCCTGTGCGTCAATACCCAACCGGCAACGGTACACGCGCAAGATATGGAGCTGTTAAAATAACATATTGCATCTGAAGAGAGACGGAAGATGTCGCTGTTAATCTAGCGAATTAAATCGCCTACGCTACACACGCAAGACGAGCGTGATTATGTGGTTACATAAAAAATGGTTAATATCAATTTCTATGTTGATCTCAAAGTCATCATTATTTTTGTGTGAATTTTTATATATACGACTGTTGAATGAATCTTGAATGTCTGCAGTTTTATTAAAGGATTCACTCCGTCAAACCAGGAGGAAAATATTCTGCAAAAACGTACAATCAGAATGTCTGGGTCAGTTCATTGTTGTTTCTTGGAAACAGTCTTAAGTCAACAATTTGATCAATTTCGATCATAAATAAAGAATCTTCGATTCGTGAATGTCTTGCGGAAAAATTTTAAAACCAGATTTTTATTGGAGTTCCGGATTTATCCAGTTATGGGTTTTACCAAATCGAAATATTAATATATTGGGGTGATGGAAATATTGTTTAAATTCTTTTCGTCTGGTTGCAGACTTAATTTCCTGTCAAAATCGCCTGTCTTTCTTTAAACAAAACTTATTTTTAGTGTCCTAATGACTAATTATAGTATTTTTCTAGGAAACAACGGTGGAATATCCATCCTTCATTGTTTTGTATTTGAAAGCATCATGACAAATAATTTGCTGAATCAGTACACCACCTCTGCTTGCATACGGTAAAACAAGTTCTCAGAATGGAGATCCATTTAACAAGATGATTGCTAACTTCGTATTATAGTTCTTTTTATATCGTCTTAGCATCAACCTCATAAACTGATCCACGAGGTCGTTGGCTCTTGAATTGACTGAATTCTGATCTGCACGAGTGACCATTGACATTCTACATCGATTGATCTACGGTTCCGACTATATAAGACATGCTGAACAAATACCAATGATATCACACTAGGAATGCAAATAATTATAAAAAGGCTCAAAATTAATAATAAAAAATTCAGTCACGATATACGTGCATTTAATAAAAATTTCTCACGTATTATTATACGCAAAAAATGCATACAAACGAATATAATGCACGCGTGTAAAACACACTTAATATATAACCATGACCAATTAACCCCATATTTCAATAGTATAGATTGTTTGCATTCTAATAAACAAGCCTTTGATTTATCCCAATAGGGCAAAAAATAGGATTTTTGTTGTACAATTTGCTTTAAATTTTAAAAACCACTTCTGCTTATATTAGCATGACGCCATAGACGAGGTCTGAAATTCAATATCAAAGTGTGCTAACACAAAGGTATACGGGAGTCATATTCCATCCATCGTTCGTTTTTCCATGGGAACGCTTGATTTTTTTAAATATAAAATGGCGAATCATATAAAAGCTATTTCAGTTCGATGATCCTGTCAAATGTTCCAATTGAAAACTTAAATACGCTCTGCGGAAAATTTACATTTTAAATTATTATTTGTATGTTTAAAAAACATGTGCTTTTTGTGCATGTGCAATTTATTTTTTGGGCGTTAGGGAGATCTTTTGCTATGTTTACATATAGACCTTATGTTCTAAGTGTCAGGGTTGTCTAAATAGATTTTTTTTTTATTTTGAAAAATACTCAAAATTTTACCTTTAACCATATTTTTTTCACCTGTAGTCGTAACAGCATAAAATTACTGTTTTTGTATTTTGTGGTTTAAAGAAAATTAGTTCTGAGCTTCCAAATTCACAAAAAAATATACAAACCAATGAGAGATATCAACTTCTAAATTCTCTAAACAAAACATTAATGATTATTTTGAGCTTAGTTAAGTTTTTTTTTTTTCTAATTTATACCCTTTCTAACGATATGCTACATGTCATACAAGTCTTATTCCTTCAATTAGGATTTCTTTCGTATGCGTAGTCGTCTAAATGAATTATTTTGGCAACCCTATTCTGTGGCTCACACGGTTACCGGACCGGACACCAATAGAGTTCTTTGCCTGAGGACGTGCCCTATTGTGTGGCTCGCACGGTCTTCAGACCTGACACCACTGGATTTATTTGTCTGTGCACGTACCTTATTCCGTTGCTCGCATGGTCTTGCGACCTGACACCACTCAATTTATTTTTTCTGAGGATGTGCCCAATTTCTTGACTTACACGGTCTCAGGGTCCCCCTACCCCAAAAAAAAAATGTCGGTCCATGTGCAAAACACATTGTATAACAAAAATGTACATATATTTTTAAATTCGTATCTATATTATTTTCATTCTAAAAAAATCTTTAAATGAATTAACACTGATTGACTCTATCTGTTATTGCTTAAACATTGGGTCGATCCAGCCGCATAAGTCCGCAATAAAATAAAGACAACAATATTTTCTACCGATTGTAAAATTTAAGCAACCTATTCAACCAGTCTTCTTCGGACCATTTCGTTTTTTAAGTAGTGTTCGTAATCGCTCTATAAACGGGTATGGAATTCGATCGCTAGGTGCTCATTCGTCATTTCAGCCCTCCGAAAAGCAGACCGCTTGGACACATAGACCTTGTGGCCACTCCGTTCTCTTTTAGAGCTTTTCGCCGCCTTTTCTATGATCTGTACGATCTTGCAAGCTCCCTCAGATGCTAACTTACATAGGTAGCTCGCACGAAACGATATGGCAATCGGGTTTAGACTTCCCCCCACCAATTAAAACTATATATGTATTTATCTTATTAATTTATGCTGCTATCTTAGCTAGTTTTGTAAGTTAATTTACAAGATCTGGCTATTTTGTTCACCGCGCTCAGAGCGTAAGGGGCCACTTGAATAAATCGAAAATCTGTAGGAAATAGTTGGTAGTAATGAAGGAAAATATATTTTAAAAGATTTTGTAAATAAAAATAAATACTTTCATTGTTAAACAGTCGGCAAAGACTTTTCGATACATTTAATATATAGAGCTTGAATATTTTTTAGTGGATGGGGATTCAGACAAGCCCTCATCCATCCCCATTAATACATCTCGGCCAGCAATATTATTTTTTGCTCCGTCCACAATATAATATTTGATCGTTGTATATAATATTTAGCTGATGAAAGAAGGCTCATAGATGACAATGCTTAGTAATCGTCAAAAAAATTTAATAACATCGCATATGAACAAACATCCTTGCATACTAAGGGGGTAATATAAAATAACACAACAAAGGGTTGAATCCCGAGACATTTAGCAACCACGACATATAATAAATATTTTCATAGAAGCTCACATATGCTTCATTTTAATTAAAATTTAATTGTAGTGCGTATCAAAAAATGTGAATTGCTATACGGAAGGAGACAAGTTTTTCATCCCATAATTATTAGATGGTTATCACATTAGGCAATAATTAAATACGTGACTCGTTCGAGGTAAACAAATTATATTCGGAGTATGAGCTCTGTATGAGGCTTTATTATAGGTAGAATCGTGTGAAATTACGTGCATGTAAGATGATGTAATCTTACTACAAGTAGTTTAAAAATCCTAAATATATTTATAATTTATATAAAAATAAATATTCTCATATACAGGTGGTCATCATATACGACTAAATAGGTCTCCGGACGATGTATGTAAGTCGAACCCTCATTTGCAATAGGTCGGATGTTCAATTAGGGTTCCGTTTATGGAATCTCATATCATAGTAATAAACGAAAATTATACACGGCTGACATCACCATATTGTAATATGCAATAACACAGGATCGCCCTTAGGGCCATTCGCTCGCCAAAATGTCGCAGTTTATAGAAAATGTTAGTGGATTCACAATAAAGCGACATTATGAAATCTATGAAAGATATTTACAGGAGTGCTTGCGTTCTTCGAATAATTTTATTTTTTATACTTTCGTAGGAACGCCCAAAAAGCATCAATCGGCATAGGGATTATTCTCTAAAAACGCCCATGTATGTCCGAATACTGAATGTTCGTAGTTAAGAATATACTTTTTATGCTTATGATGTTTTATACTAAATTTATTCCAAAACTCCAGATCTGACACCAATGGATTTTTTTTCCTGGGGACGTGTTCTTTTATGTGGCTCACACGCTCTCCACATCTGACACCGCTGAATTTCTTTGTCTAAGGACGTGTCCTATTCCGTGGCTCGCACGATCTCCAGATCTGACACCATTGGATTTCTTTGTCTAGAGACGTGCGTAAAAATATGTAACTTGCCTTGATTGAAAATTTCCTATTGCTTTTTATCGATTCACTGCAAACGCAGATTTATCTTTTAGTTCTTAACAATTTACGTTAACAAATAGAAAAAAAAGCAATTAATAAAACTTAATTTTTCTTAGTAACTAAAAGGTTTCACTTCTACCACATGAGAGTTTCGCGCTTTTTTTATTATCGTCATTGTTTTTAAATGTTTAAAAATTGGATTTTTCTTAACATAAACATTTTTAAGCATAGGTTCGTTGACTAAAATTATAAACGAACGTACAAATACCATAAAATGTGCGGAATAAATGTATTTATTTATCACTGTATCGATATTAACAACCACAAAGTGATAGCCCTGCCATTAAGCAAATCGGAACTTATTAAAAAATGCTGCTCAGCGCTATATATATAGTTTGCAGCCAATGTCTGATGCTTTAATATTTGTTTGTTCGTATGTAATGCGTTGCCATACCGTTCATCATATTGCGATAAAACTTCGTCCACTTATTGCTAATGATTGCGCGATTAACATAGGCATAGTTTAATATATATAAAAATTAATGTTTTTTGTCCGTATTTAATGCGCTGCCATACCGCTCATCCGATTGTAATAAAACTATGTCAATTTACTGTTTACTCTTGCGGAAATAACATAAGCATAGTAAGAATATTGTATGGATGCGCCAACATGGCGCATTGATCTGGTTATGGCACTGCAACGCATGCCGGGTATTCGCTAGTGCTTAATAAATATTGATAATTTTATATATCATTAGTTTTTCGTTTCAGTGTTATCGAATAATATGACCACGTCTGTTGCGCAACGCGTAATTATTCGGGTTTTTTTGCAAACGAAGGCGTGAAATCAAGTGAAATTTTGATGAGACTTGAGGCATAGTTCGTTGAGGCTGCTCTGAGTAAGATACAAGTGCTTGATTGGGCCCAAAAAAATCGTGTAGGTCTGAAAATTGAGAAACAGTCTGTTGGAAATACAATGACTACGATATTTTGCGACTCGAAATGTATTTTATTGATAGATTTTCTACGATGACTGATAGATTGTGATTGTGGCCTACTATTGCCAGCTTCTAGATAACTCTTGAACGCCCACTTTACAGTCCAGACTTAGCCCCTATGTGATAGTTTCGGAAGCAGCTGTCTTCTGTCTTCAATGACGGGATCAAGAAGCTTCTTATTTGATGGAAGGGAACTATGGAGAAAAATAAGATACTCCATTTTTGTTTTATATATCGCTAATAAATTGGATACAGTCAATTTCCGACTTATATTTGAATCACTCTCGTATTTTGCTTGAGAGTGACTGCCACCTCATTTTTTGTACAGTGTGGTTTTTAGCATTCTACAGCAGTTTTTCGCGAGCAAAAGCTTAAAATTGGCTTAGCAATTTATTTTCGGCAAATTAGCATAGTCATTATCTTTTGAAGGCGCGTAAATGCTCGGTAAATGTTTACTTTTGTCTCCGTTGCGACGGAATGACCTAAAATTTAGTCAGGTTCATGTAAGCCATTCAAGCTGTGTACATCGTATGACAGTTCGTGACACTCCTAGCATTTGCGGAATTAACATCACGACCTTCTTCAGACGATCGATCAGGAAATTCTGCTCGGCTCAACATCGTTGACAATGAGATTAGTCATGTCCTTCCGGTGAGTGCCTTCTTGGACGATCCTATTAGTATGATTTGTGTCCTCTCAGGCAAGGACAAGAGGTACGTGAAAACAAATCATAATGACATACCAATCCAGCAAACAAAGAAAACTATCAGAAAATTGCTCGATATCCCAATATCTAAGTTTTATTTAAATTGGTATACATTTTTTCAATATTTCTATCCCTGAGCATCAGTCCCGATACTGTAATCCAAGCTCCACGTATAAATCAAATTATTTGGAATAAGTGCTCATTGGCCTCCGGACACGTAACACCAGAGCTCCATGGGTCACATGGAAAAACCAAACACAATTAGTGTGACTAACGAACCGTAAACTCCATCATTGTCCGTGAACGGATTAAATTTCAGCTCACAAATAACTGCGTACATGGACGCTTCCACGCCCATAAAATAAAAGGGCCGATCGAATTCAACCCGCTTCGATTCGATTTTCGACGAAAACGTACGGCAATCCCTCGATTTATACGGCCAATTCGCTGCGAAGGCTTGCGCGGAAGTCGTGGAATCGCGCAAATCAAACCTCGCGAAAATTCTATCAATTTTTGACTGTGTTTCGACGTCTATTTATCGCCACACTGCACTTTTGATTGGAAATTGGGCTGCTTTTGAAAATTTGAATTGGATATCTATTTCTGCTATACTTAGATACAGAGCCGTAACAATGGTATAAAACGCCCAAGGCAATCATAGAAAATACCACAAAAAGTCCTAAAATAGGACGGAGTGGCCATAAGGTTCGTATGTCCAATCGGTCCGCTTTTCAGACTGCTGATGACGGTGTAAATAAGTTAACGCTAAACATTTCGCAAAACAAATACTCATAAATGACAGAATTTAAAAGCGATTCGAATACGATTTCGATGTGTTGCTGCTGCTGTTTTTGTCGCCTGATATCAAAACTATAATTGTGGTGGACTTTGAAGATCTTGAATTGGTAATCCAAAGCCTAATATAGAACACATCGACGGTTGCTGTGTTTTGTTTACCTTAGCAACCACCGGACCAATACGCGCCAATATGGTGCATCTGTTAAACTTCTCGCAAAACAAATTCCGCACGCAAACAATGGTTGTTCTTATTTAAAAACATTCTTGGATACACTTGGATGCTATATAAATACCCTAATTTTAATAGGATTACCAATATTAAACTGAAAATTGACTGCTTGGATGTTTGAAAATCGAATAGATCTTTTAAGGCGGGCCTAAAATGTTTTTCGTTTTTATCTTCCTGCCTGCAAAATTCTGTCAGTCTAATCGTATATATTTTTTTCAACAATGTATACTTCAATCTTATAAAATGGGAGTATTATTAAAACTATAAGCGAGCGCACAAAGATTAATCGCATGCTTATGTTACAAATGATCGTGACCGTACGGTCACGCTACGTGCATTTTATTATTATTTGAAATATGATATAAGATATTCAAATACAATCGAAAGAAATATAGCATTTAGAAAGTCTGCGAATATATGATTTTCCCGTACGATTACATTGTGCATTTATAATGTGGTCGCCATTACACATTTTCCTGTGGATTTGAATTCTGAGCGCGTTTTCAGCTAAGTCCGATAATAAACCACGGGAACTATTACAGGTTCTGAGAAGTCATTCATGATAGCATTATCTGCATATTATTTATATTCTAAATCCGGAAAATACTTTTATTTTGCTTAATTTTTAAATCAACTATAATAAATTCAGGTAAATCTATTGCTTAAAATTAGATAAATAGTATTAGTTTAACAATTCATATAACATCTATTTATTTTTATGAAAATTTCACAGTCATATTTATACTATTGCATAGTGTCCGATGACACAGCGTTTGTATCATAGCTCGAAAGACAGTTCGTGCCTTAGCCAACGTGGCACAGACCCTGTGCCATGATTTTCAGCAATCATTGATCGCTTTCATAGAGACCCAAAGCAAGCATAAACACATTCATTTTCATTGGCAATATTAATTAGTACGTCATAAAAACT